>LBNU01017008.1:208533-224755 GCA_014162995.1 Artemisia annua | reverse complement strand
ATAAAGAGTACTTGTACTCTAAATGGTTTATAAATCGAATGATATGTTTTGGTCACATTTTAAACGTCCCGAGTTGTGGTCGTTTACTATAAATGTGCCTGGTTTCTATTTTCGTAATACCCCCAGCACTGTAGCTGCCATATTTTAGTTGGGGGTGTTACAATCGGCAAGGTCCATTTTGCAGTCAAATGTTCCTTGATGAGCAGAGTTTCAACAACAGAGGACCATACATTAAAAAATTAAACATGGCATCGAAAGCATTATTAGTCTAACCCGCTACTATAAGCAATAAAAAACGTGCTACAGAACTTATACCAATTCATGATCAGGGACAGGTTTCCTTGTTGCGCATTGGAAGTAGGTCAAGTATAATCATGAAATATTAGAGTATAAGTTCCACAAAACCAACCATTCTGTATGAAACATAACCCCTAAAACAGATTTATTCAACTAAATAACTGAACGAAAATACCACATCAACATAAACATAAAACCCAATGTGGACATGTCCCCAAATAAGATACAGCTAATAAAACCATTATGTGTAGATTACAATTCCAAAACACAAAATTAGCTTAACAATATAAGAACTTCAAAATAACCATACTTTATTATGCCATTCCTAATAGTTCACTTCATAATGCTACACCAAATTAACCATGTAAACCTAAAAAAACATTCAAAAGAGGTACCATAACCACTTGTGGTTTCGAATTCCCTAAATCATGAGTATCAATAACCAAAACTTAAGCAACACCAAAGCGATCTAATAGAAAACTAAAAAACAATATGCAGAAGCCGATTTAATAGACATCATAAAATATATGATAAACCGTTCATTCATTGAATCAACAACGACCATACGTACACATAAAGTTAGATAAGACTGATAATGCAATACATAAACCATAACCCATACTAATTCAAAATCCTAGACCATAAACCCAAAAAACCCCAAATACCAACAACACATGTACCAGCCTAGAATGGCAACCACCCTTTCATCTTCTCGCCAAATTAATCCTTCTCACGCTGACTTAATTCAGTCTCCTTCAGGGAAATCATCAAAGCCATCAACCTAAGGCTATCCTTGTGCACACGGTCCCTAAGAAACTTTGCAGTCTGCACCGCCTCTACCCTACCCTTCATCACATCACATTACTTAGCAAAGGCTTCCGTTTCTTTGATGGAATCAGCCAAGTTCAAGCAGACCTTCCTAATGTCACTCTCTAGAGCCTTGTCTTTACCAATAGACCTCTCTAAATACAAATCTAACTGACGTTCCAACGCGGTGGAACCGCAGGCTTTAGCAAGTTCATCGAAAAGTTCAAGACGACCCATTTCAGTTTTTTCCTAATTAGTAGATTGTAAAAAAGTAGATGAGTTTGTTGTGTGTGTGTGGTTGGGTTAGGGGTAGCGAGTATATGTAGTGGACACATTGGTACATGCACCGCCGGTTGGCTATCCCATAAGATACTATTGAGTGACAAAAGTGCATTTAATCTAAATGAAACTAGTTTCTTTTTAATGATCATAATTATACACGCAATAAAAAAAATTGTAAGCAAGTTACTAATAAATGCATGGAAACAAAAATTATACCTACCCTGTTATACCACATTTTTTTCGATAACACTGATAATGGATATCGATATTGTTTAGTTGAGTTTGATGTAGATAGTTAGCTGGAGAGGATGAAATGTGTGTGGGAAGGAAGTGTGTGTGTGTGTGTGTTTTTTTTAAAGAATAACTATTAAATGAAAAAATTCATTTTGGTAGAAAGGAAATACGTATACATGTAATTAAGATTAAAAAAAGTGCAGAAAAGACAAAAAAAAAAGTTGCTCAATACATGTCACCCAGGTTGTATAAGTTGCCCTCTGTAAAATACCTTACACATACCTTACACACTTACAAATACCTTACACATACTTTCCAAATACATTCTAGAACTTGTACTATAATAATTAAACATTAGCCACGAGTCGCAATTATATCGAGTTGCTCATTTTCTAAGTTGCCCTGATCCAAAGGAGGAAAGAGAGAAAAAAAAGTCTAAAAGTGGGTATAGGGCGATTGGGCGCGGTCTAGATTTGGAATTTCTCCTATATTAATTGATATTTAAATTAAAAATTCTATTATACTCGTTAATTTAAATATCTCATTAATTTAAACAAAAAGAACTATGCCGTCAAGACCAGCATTTAATTATCATTATATAGACCAGCACTTTAATATATTTTTGACAAACTTTTTAGCCGTTTTTTTTTCACGTTTTCTTAGCTTTATCAGAATTCAAATTACATATCATATGTGATTTACCACTAATATCGAAGCTCGAACACTAAACATCTGTACTAAAATTGACACAACTATTTGTCTATAAATCAAAAAGTCTTCCCCCTTTTTGCAATGGAAAACATACATTTGTGACTTTTCAACCATATATCACACACGTTATATACGAAGTATAGATTATAACAGTTTATTTATGAAACTTCTATAATCACATTTGAAAAAATCAAAGTTGGTATAAAATCACATGTGATTGAGATCAAGTATGAGAAAAATCACATGTTTCTTATGCAAGTTTCAACAACGAAGGAAGTTTGTGAAAAAATCAAAGTTAGTATAAAACCACATGTGATTTCTTATGCAAGTTTCGACAACGAAGGAATTTTTTTTTTAAAAAGACGAAAAACAAAAAAAAAATTGCAAAAAAATGAAAAAAAAAGCAAAAACAAAAAAAGGCTTGCCGAATCAGAGTGCCATTCTATAGAAAATAATTAATTGCTCGTCGCGCAAGTATATTTTTTTTCGCTTAACGGTTAACTGTTTAAGAGATATAAACAATTAAAAAAAAGGATGAAAGTGAGTTTGTTAAAAATGAGTGGCTGAGATTCGTCATTTTGTATTTGAGTAAGTGTTTGGTATGTGAATGAACTTAAATCATATTTTATAATTGACAATTGAAATAAGTACAAATATAATAATGTCAAAAAAAAAAAAGCACACACTTTACATTTAATATATTGTTCTAAAAAGCATAAAGTCACAACATATCCTCCTTAATTAACCATGTACAAATGATTATATTTTGAAATTGTTATGAGCATATGCATGCAAAGACCCGTAAATACTCCAATGTTAATTGCAAAACATGTTGTTCACTAGCATAACTCGTCTAACTTTCCAGCAGCCAAATCACACTTTGAAATAAAGTTCTCACCAAGCCCAAATGCCCCGAAAAATATCGATAAACAATTTGCTTCTTATTTCGCTTGCAAAACATGTTCCCACGCATAACTTACCTGATTGTTATCAAGAACATGCTATTTCGGGTTGTTGTTATATGTGAACTCTCATCTGAAAGGATAGCTTAACTCCGTAATGCCCATATCATACCTTCATGTACAACATAAGCGGCAGCGTTTGCTTATAAGGTGGTACGACGCTAAGCAATACTCTCATCCACCAGACCAAAAGAATGTGAAAGATATTATCTTACACTGTAATCGGTGGTTCTATGAATTTCTCAAAACATGAAAAATGACTAGGTGCCCTGCGCCATAGAACAAACCAAAGTTATTCCGTAAAATCCTCACCTTTCCCCGAACCAACAGACTTGTTACCAAAGACAGTGTTCGTGTTCTATTTATAATATGCATGATATGTAGAATGGTCATACTAACTTTGGGCTAAGGAGGATTGGAGAAATCGATATAAATGTTTTCTACGAAGCGGGAAAGGAGAAATTGATTCAAGAAAAAGTATGAATAACGGTTTTTTTCATCACATAACTTCTCCTTGCAAGCGTCCTACAAAGGCTTTATATGATTTTCTTCCAATCTCCTCACCCAAACGTTAGTATGTCCATTTGGCATACAATGGATAGCCTGAATAAAAAAAATGAACAATGCATTAGTTATTGAAATTAGGATATGTATACTCTGATTCGGATAACATATTAGCTACAAACTAAACTTAAGACGTATAGGATGTCTAATCATCATAGCAAAACAACTATTGTCCATATCAGATATACCATAACAACCTACTAAAAGAACAGTAATTTTTGGGTTTGATTTCGACCCAATGGTCTCTGACAAGTATTTAAACATTAAACAGCCTAATTTATTCAAAGTCTCTGATGCAGTTTTTACCGACCAGGTTTTAATATTTATAAAGTTGCTCGTTTACGTAAGGTCTACCTAATGCACTATCGGGCAGTGTACCTGGTCGTGTATGGTATAGCTAGATGGTAAAGGCGATGTCGTCCCAATAGCTATGCGTGTGGAGTTTATCTAAGTTAAGTGTCACGTTTAAAAGGGGGTTTTATGATTAAAAGATTAATTAAACTAATAAAACAAGTAAATGAAAGCAAATAAAATAAACGAAGGGAATCAGTAGAGAAAAGCAGTGTTAACCTAGTTACTACTCTTGTTATTATCATGACAAGTTTTCTAATTAAATGCATCCTATCATTTTATCTGGGGATTTAAGTCGGTAGACTCAGATGGTCAAATCGTCTAACCTATCTTGCACCTTTCCCTATTCTTGTAACTTTTTAACATTCCAAGATTTCGCTGGATGACGTGAACCTACGAGATGCAAGAGTCATTAAGCGCTTCTACTAACTTAGACTAGTCTAACAGGATGCGGGCGGTCGCAACTTACATCCCCTCTAATTCCTTAAGCAAGTCTGTTTGGTAGCTGGAAGTTTAGCTACGCCGTAGTCGATAAAATAATCCAGACAGATACCTGGAGGTTGCTACGGCGTAGTCAATGACGGAGCTACGCCGTAGATAATCTTTGAGGGAAATTCATGGATGTAAAAGTCCAAAACAAGTTCCTCCAACGCCATTCTTCCTCTAGATCCTGCAAATAATTATAACAAAACATACCAAACCAACAAAACAAAAGAAAATGAATGGAAAGGGATAATTCGGGGTGTCTCCCGAAAGAGCACTTTTGTTTATTATCGAGTCTTTAAGTTTGACTTATTGCCACGGCTCTTCACGTGGATGGTTGGGCTTGTTCGCCCTTTACTTTGTTCCAAGTGGTGGATTGACTGGTCCTAAACATCCGGAGCTACATATGGTGTCAAGCTATATCGATCTTCAATCAAGAATTTAGCCTTGACCCATTCATCATGGCATTGAATCTCCAATTGCTTGTTCAATTGTATTTCTCCGAATTTTACTTTGACCCAGTTTTGAAATGATATCCCATGGTAGCCAACTTGTCCTCTCTTGTGTGCATTAAAACATGCCCATTCACGATGTTTGGCTAAATTGACTTCGGGAATCTTTCCTCCATTACATTCCTTTTTAATAGGATCACATGTAGGCCAAGCTTGGGTTGTTCCCCGGTATGTTATCATAGTGGGTGTACAATAATGAACCGTCCATTCAACCTTTTCGTTTAAGTTGGAGTTCATGAAATGGTCTTGGAACCGTATTTCCTTAATGATCTGTGCGTCCTTAAAACACCACCAAACATTTGCTTCCTTCTTTAAACGTCTTACCCAAAACAGGCCTCCAACATTACAACATTTGACAAGAGGGTCACATGTAGGAAGAGTTAATTTGGACCCATTAACCATAGTTGTTGTAGGTGCGCAACAGTTAAGTCTTGCTGCAATAGTAACCGGTCCACCTTCATCGTCCCCTGTTTCTAGTCTTTGATCCTCTTCATCGTTGTCATCCCAAAAAGATTCATTGTCTGGATATGAGTTTACCTCCTACTCGTATTTTGAACACAAAGGAGTCATATATGAGAACAGGTCATCGGAGATTTGGAGCATTCCCGGAAGAATTTCTTCAACCACTTGAGTTGCCCTGCATGAACTAGCTATCTCCCTTGTTTTCGTGGGAGGAAATCATATTCATTTTAAACACAACACTTTCGTCATAAACCCCAAATGAGATTTCATTCTCAAACAAATCAATTCTGGTATGTGCAGTGGCGAGGAAGGGTCTTCCTAAGATAAGGTCTTCCTTTGGAATGTTAGCCATGTCAATAACGACAAACTACGCAGGGAACAAAAATTTGTCAACTTTAAGGATGACATTATCCACTATCCCAATTGGACTTGTTTTGGTTGTGTCTGCCATCTCAATCATCAAGCTAGTTTTCCTAAGACTTGTCAACTTAAGGGATAGGAATAAAGATAATGGCATAACATTAATAATAGATCTCAAATCAGCCAATGCCAGTAAGTTGGAGTTACCGATTGCGCATGGAATGAGGAAGCTTTTCGTGCTATCTTCCTTTTTTGGTAATTGGCAAGGCATCTCTTCCCTAGGCACGGTTTCTTCTTGCAAAAGAATTTTTTTCATTAGATTGAGCAATGAAGCTTGTTGATGAATCTCTTTCTTCATCTTCTGTGAAAACTGTCTTGCATGCCCTGATGGTTTTCTTGCTTTCTTCAATCGCATTCTTTTCATGAATGTAATCGGCTAATCTCCCAATCATTGCTTCAATATTCTTGAGGGACTCGTCATGATTAACAAGGCTTTTCTTGGTGGTTTCTTGAAAGTTTTTCAACCAATCATCTTGCTCGTCTTGTTTCTTTCTCGAATCTTCAAGATACTTGTTGATCGTTTCTTTGAGGCTAGATCTTTTTTCGCCATACGGTGCTCGATTGTATCCCTATGGCCCTGTACGATAACCATTACTATTGTAACTTTAGAATGGTCTTCCTTCCCCATATTTCACTTATTCATTTTTTTCATCCTCCTCTTTCAAAGGACAATCTTTGGCCAAATGAGGTGCTTCACAAACACTACATCCAACTTGAATAGTGTGAACATTCTCCTTGAGCTTCTTCATGTCACGCCATAGGCTTTTGAGTTTGTTGGTGATGAGGGTAATTCCATCCGAGCTTCCGACTATGCTCCTACCACATCCACCATCATGCCACTTCTGAGAGTGGTCTGCCATATCTTCAATAGCCTTTAAGGCTTGAGCAGGGGTCATTTCGAGGATCGGCCCTGAGAATCCAACATTTTACGGGTGGAGATATTGATCCCTTTGTAGAAAATGTTGACCACTTGTTGTTTGTTGAGATCATGAGTAGGGCACTTGTACAAAAGATCATTGTACCCATCCCAAGCTTGGTATAATGTCTCATCTCCATCCTGCTTGAAGTTTTGGATGTCTTCAAGCTGTTTTGCCGTCCTTGAAGGAGGGCAATATCTCTGAATGAAGTGCTTTTTCAGAAGAGTCCAAGTTTTAACAGTCCCCGCTAGTAACCTATCGATCCATCTCTTGGCTCCTCCAGTAAGTGTCATAGGGAAGACTCTAAGCATTATAGCATCATGAGATACTCCAAGAATGTTGAACAAACTAACAATGTAAAGAACATTGTCAATGTGCTCATGAGCATCTTCCGTCTTGCTTCCTGAAAAGGGATCTTTCCGCAACTCCCTTATGAATTGGTTTTTGATCTCGAATTGTACATCTTCTCCAATAGCCGGCCTAGCCAAACCAGGGCCTTGTTCTACTCTTGCAAGAGCAAGATATTCTTCGAAAGTGAGGGGTTCAATATCAACTTCTGCCATGGTACCTGAAAATTGAAAATGACCGTGAGAAACTAAAAACGAAAATAAAATTGCAAAACTTAAATAAAATCCTAATAGCTCCTCGGCAGCGGCGCCAAAAACTTGATGCAGGTTTTACCGACCAGGTTTTTATATTTATAAAGTTGCTCATTTATCTAAGGTCTACCTAATGCACTATCGGTCAGTGTACCCGGTCGTGTATGGTATAGCTAGATGGTAAAGCCGATGTCGTCCTAAGAGCTATGCGTGTGGATTTTATCTAAGTTAAGTGTCACGTTTAAAAGGGGGTTTTATGATTAAAAGATTAATTAAACTAATAAACAAGTAAACGAAAGCAAATAAAATAAACGAAGGGAATCAGTAGAGAAAAGCAGTGTTAACCTAGTTACTACTCTTGTTATTATCATGACAAGTTTTCTAATTAAATGCATCCTATCATTTTATCTGGGAATTTAAATTGGTAGACTCAGATGTTCAAATCGTCTAACCTATCTTGCACCTTGCTATATTCTTGTAACTTTTTAACATTCCAAGAGTTCGCTGGATGGCGTGAACCTACAAGATGCAAGAGTCATTAAGCTCCTCTACTAACTTAGACTAGTCTAACGGGATGCGGTGGTCACAACTTACATCCCCTCTAATTCCTTAAGCAAGTTTTCTATCGCCAAGTCACAACCTTATAATGAGATGCGTCCGGTCGGTACTTACACCCCCGTCTAAGGAACTACCAAACATCATTACTACCGAAACTAGAGTTTCCTAAGATAAGCAAAGAAAGTATTCAAATAAAACGACAATAGATGCTAGAAAACTAAATCATGGCAATAACAATTCCATAACAAGGCTAACACCAAGAGGTGTTTAGCCACTCATATTTATATATGCAGAAAAACTCATGTTCAACATTGTAAATGAAAACATAAATCTAATACAAGAATTATAAATGGATAAACTTATGATTTAAAGTGTGATTTCTCCCTTGGAGACGACTTGTATGCAGGTGAAATGTCGTTCTCCTTGCTCCCTAATTTCCTCTGAACTTCTGTGTGGTAGAGTGTTGTGAAAAGTGATGTTTAAAACTCTAAACTAGGGTTGGTATTTATAGTGCCCGAATTTACTACGGCGTAGCTCTAGGGTTTGCTACGCCGTAGCCTTTGTAAAAATGCATCTATGCCGTAGCTTGATCTTGGACTATGGGCGTAGAACTTCTGCTGGCACTTCTACGGCGTAGTTATTTCCGAAACTACGCCGTAACTTCATCAAGGATCACGAATGTTCTTCACTGCTTAATTTTAGGACCTACGGCGTAGCTTGAATGTTTGCTACTGATGAGGCGAAAAGTGTTACGGTTTTAGGGGTCATTGAATCCCTAAATCGTGTTTTTATGATCAAATATTACCTTAAATCGTTCCTTTTGTCATTTTAGGTACTTTTGGGAAGAATTCTGGAAAACATGGCATTTTGGACATTTTTGGAGCAAAAAGCGAAGAAAACGACAAAGTCTCAAATTCAAGCTGGAATTCAAACCTTACGGCGTTAGACACCATAAGGTGACGCCGTCACTTGATGGCAAAGGAGATGGATTTATCTTGTACCAGACGCTCAAGAGAAGAAAACATGCTTTAACACCTGACGGCGTCTGGTGTTACAAAATGTAGGCCGTCACGTGTTAACTTAAAGAGAGACAATCCAGAGGACTTTATAACGTGACACCGTCAGAAGCAAATCTAGGTGATCCGAGAACCCTAAACACGGCGGGTTGACGGCGTCAGAGGCTAAAACCTGACGCCATCAGAATACATTTTCTTTATATATTTTAGGATTTTTCATTCATTAGGAGAGGAACTTTTTGGTGGAACACACATACAAAACCCTAGTCCGAACTTCAGACTTTCTTAAGTGTTTCATACCTTTGTTTCTTCCATGTTTAATTAAAGATAAGTGATCCATCAATCATTCAATATGTCTATGTGTTGTTTGATTTTATCTTATGCTTGTCTTTCTTTTAACATGCTAGGCTAGGTTTATTTGTGTTTGCTTAGATCTAATGAAACCTAGCTATTGATTATTGATTGAGGGTTTGTTATTATTGTTGTTGGGTGAATGTTTTATCGATGTTAGGCTTAAGAAAATTGGCTAATCTCCTATAAGGTAACTTGCTTGAACGTCTTAAGAAATATGATTCAAATGTGTACTACGATTTTAATGGTTGTGTTTAATGCATAAGTGACTATAAAGAGGCCATGGTTAGGATACTAAACATGTCGCCATAGGAAGAGATAGAAGCTTATAGAGTTGGGGAAGATCATACACGGCCCCTCGAATGGTATTAAGGAATGCAACCCGTCACCCACGCAATTGTAACAAACCTATTAATCAATAAAAGATAGCTAGGGAGTAAGGAAATCTAAGTAAACACGTTTTTCTCCATATAAGTTTTTCTCAATTTTATTTTATTGTCATTTTATTTTTATTACATTAGTAGCTTTTGGGTTAGTTGACTAGCAACTAATTTCGCCTACTCTTCCAAAACTGAGATTTTTACTTGCTTTCCTTAAAACATAAAAATTCAAAAAGAATCATCCCTCACCCTTAGACCTAATTAGACTAATTTCAATCTTAACGAACACTATTCCCCAAAAGAATGATCAATCCCCCGGTACTTGCCACTACTCTATACTACATCGGTCAGGTACACTGCCTGGTGGGGATTGCAAGCTTCTCAAGATCCCTTGAGAGGTAAAACCTTTTGCGTAGACCGCAATCTACGCATCGAGTTTTTGGCGCCGCTGCCGGGGAATAGTTATTGTTTAGGTTGAATTTTATTTTTATTAGGTCTACTCATTAGAATCCTTTCTAGTGAGATTTTTATTTTATTTTTATAGGTTTTCTTTAGTCTATCTTTTTATTTGTTCCATTGTTCGAATCTTCCTTAGCCATCATGGTAAACGAAGATCTCACTAATCTTAGGATCACTAGGAGTCGTAGCTCCATAAAAAACCTTGTTCCACCTTACGCAGAACCCGAAAGGGAAATGCGTAGATTAAGACAATTCCTTCCAACACCCGAACCATTTGGCACCACCATCAACTTTGATGAAGCTCTTTCTGTGGAAGAATCCGATCATCACCCTACACCCCTAGCCCCCAATCCAATCACGATACGGAAACCCCTGAGAATCTTGCCCCTAAGTGCCTTAAGGATTACTCTTCTCCCTCCCCGCATGGCTTTTCCAATGCTATTGTTTTTCCAAATGAACACACGGATAGGGTCTTGCGTAGAAACGATGTTTGGCTTGTCCAAAATGTATGCAAGTTTTGCGGATTGAGAACTGAAGAAAGATCCAATCCAACACATCAATGATTTTTTGAAAATAGTGGACACCATCCATACGGATGGAGCCACTAGAGATACCTCCCGGTTGCGATTCTTTCCTTTTACCCTTCATGACAAAGCCAAAGAATGGTATGATAAACTTCCCTCTGAGTCCATTTTCACATGGGAACAACTTATCTCCAAATTCTATGAAAAGTTCTTTCCCGCAGGAAGAACTTTAGCAATTAGAGACAAAATCCTCCGTTTTCGCGTCGGACAAGCCGAACCCATTCATAAATCTTGGATTAGATTCAAGGATCTAATAAGACAAGTTCACCATCATGGCATTGAGCTTTGGCTTCTAGTCCAAATCTTCTACGAAATTGTCTCCCAAAACGACCTGAATGGGATCAATAATTCGGTAAAAGGAAAAATAGCCAAGTTAAGTGCTGAGGAAGGGTGGAATAGGATTGAGGAATATGCTCAAGATCAAGACGATATATGGGATGAACCCGAATCGATCATGAGCATGTCCAAAGTCATGCAAAAGCCCTCCTTTGAGAGCCGGCTAAGAAAATTACAAGAAAAAGTGTCATACCTAACAGGGTCGCAAGCAACCAAACAATTGTCAAACCCATACCTAATTTGCGACAACTGTGGGGGCCCGCATGAAGTGGATGTATGCGGGGAAGGAGCCACCACCGAAAAAGCATGTTTGTCAAGCCATGACATCTTTGATTATCCCTCCCTATTAACTTTTTATCAAAACAATGATTTAACCCCTTGGGGAAATCTTGTGAGAAAAAGAAGAGGGGAGGAAGGCCATGACTTCAAAATCAGGAGCACTTTTGAGGATGACCTCGGGCATTTCACTCATGAAAAAGGCTTACTGCTGAAAGGTCTGAACGAGCTCATCACTGACCAACAAGATGACCTGAGAACCAAGTTCATAGAACTCAACGCCACCCTTGATGGCCACAACAGACCTCAAGTGGATCAAAAAGACGCTCGCCATTACTACTCGAGCCAGAACAACAACTAAGGATCCACCGTACCCAACTCAACACTCCATCGTCACGGAGCCCGACACTCCTCATGAGGAAGAAGGTAATGTGAACGATGAGATTCCTAAGCAACCCCCTCAGGTAACTTCCTCTCTACCTACTCCACTTAAACCGCCCGTGCAAGTCCCATATCCGTCCCGCCTCAAGAATCAAAAGGTTGAGAATGATAATAAAAGATTCTTGTCATATTTAAAGGATTCGGTTGTCACCATACCTCTTCTTGATGCATGTTACCATATGCCCAAATATAGTACATACTTCAAGAGGCTACTCGCCAACAGAAAAAGGCTCGAGGGTCTTGTAACCCTAGGAGAAGAATGTTCTGTAGCGACCCAACGAGGATTATCAAAAAAGGTAGACGACCCTGGTAGTTTCACCTTGCCCTGTTCCATAGGATCTCTATCAGTAAAGAATGCACTAGCTGACTTAGGGGCAAGCATCAATCTTATGCCATATTCCATGTTCCTCAAATTAGGATTCTCAAGGTTGAAACAAACCCGTATGAACATCCAACTAGCCGATAGATCAGTCAAATACCCCTTAGGAATATGTGAGAATATATTTAAGGTGGGGAAGTTCAAATTTCCGATTGATTTTGTAATCTTGGAGATGGAAGAAGATGACCTGGTGCCCATCATCCTAAGAAGACCATTCCTTGCCACTTCTCGTGCTGTAATTGAAGTTCATGACGGCAAATTAACTTTGCGAGTAGGGTCCGATAGTCTAACCTTTGATATCAAGGACACAATGAATCTTTCTCTTGAATCAGCTAACCGGTTGTATTTCATCGGGGAAGTCGATGAATTATCCGATGTCATTGACAAGTGTGTAGATGAACAAGTTGAAGCAGGATGGTTGTGAGACGAGACCTTCTTACCTATCTTCGAGGAGGAAAAGACAAAGGGTGTCAACGCGGTCTCCTTCTATCCCGGAAAAGAATCGTTGAGCCACTCGAGCTTCGTAAGCCTGAAAAAAAACTTAAACCTTCCATCGTCGAGCCACCTAAGTTAGAACTTAAGGAACTTCCAAACCACCTAGAGTATGCTTTCCTCCAAGGATAAGATCAACTTCCGGTAATCATAAACTCTTCCTTGAAAGATGGACAAAAAAGTAAATTCCTAGAAGTTTTAAAAAAATATATAGGAGTTATCGCATGGAGTGTGGCCGACATTAAGGGAATTGACTCGACCTTTTGCACGCATAAAATCCTCATGGAGGAGGATTATAAACCAACCGTGCAACCTCAGAGGCGAGTAAATCCAAACATTAAGGAAGTTGTGAAGAAAGAAGTCATCAAACTCCTGGATGCAGGACTAATTTATCCAATTTCTGACAGTCCATGGGTTAGCCCTATTCAGGTTGTACCAAAGAAAGGAGGAATGACAGTTGTAAAAAATGACAACGGGGAATTAGTACCCCAAAGGACAGTCACTGGTTGGTGTGTGTTCATCGACTATAGGAAGTTAAATGATGCAACCCGAAAAGATCACTTCTCTCTCCTATTCATCGACCAAATGTTGGAAAGATTAGCCGGGCATGAATACTACTGTTTCTTAGATGGGTTCTAAGGGTATTTCCAAATCCCTATCGCTCTCACTGGTACAAAAAGTTCTGTTGGTCACACCAAAAATGTGTGACGATATGCATATAGTCACGTACGTTTTTTTCGTCATGTGTGACAAAAGGTCCCGCCACCGTAGGTGGCATATGGTCACATTGTTGAGTTCGTGGCCTTTTCCATCGAAAAAGAGTGACCAAAACCCCGAATATGTGTGACAAATTAGGCACAAGTTTTGTTGGATTAGTCATTATCAGTGACCGTAAACACCTTATAGTCACACGAATGTTTTTTGAGAGTGACTATTGTTCGTCCTTTGGCCACATAAATATATAATATATGTGACATTTGAGATGATATATTCAAGTAATTTGTATTTTGTGTAACTATTGATAATCCAATGGCCACATGAATATAGAATAAATGTGACGTTTGTGATGATTTAGTCACACAATGGGTGTTATTTTTTTGGAGTTAGGCACATACAATTTAACACAAAGTGGCCAAAAGTGTGAATAAGTGTGACCATATGCTGTTTAAAGTGAAGAAATGTGTATTTTGTGTCACTATTGATCATCCAATGGCCACATGAGGTTTATGTTTGCGTGGGCTTTTGTAATATTTAGTCACACAAAGCATGTTTGTTTTGGGTATTTAGTCACATACCATTAATCAAACAGTGGCCAAAAGTGTTAATAAGTGTGACCATATGCTGTTTAAAGTGAAGAAATGTGTATTTTGTGTGACTATTGATCATCCAATGGCCACATGAATTTTATGTTTGTGTGGCCTTTTTTAATATTTAGTCACACAAAGCATGTTTGTTTTGGGTATTTCGTCACATACCATTAATGAAACAGTGGCCAAAAGTGTTAATAAGTGTGACCATATGCTGTTTAAAGTGAAGAAATGTGTATTTTGTGTGACTATTGATCATCCAATGGCCACATAAATTTTATGTTTGTGGCCTTTTGTAATATTTATTCACACAAAGCATGTTTGTTTTGGGTATTTAGTCACATACCATTAATCAAACAGTGGCCAAAAGTGTAAATAAGTGTGACCATATGCTGTTTAAAGTGAAGAAATGTGTATTTTGTTTGACTATAGATCATCCAATGGCCACGTGAATTTTATGTTTGTGTGGCCTTCAGTAATATTTAGTCACACAATGACTAAAGCAAACAGTGACCAAAAGTGTTAATAAGTGTGACTATATGCATCTTTTAGTCACATTTAAAAAATCAATATATATCAAAACAATTCAAATACATATATCAAAACAAATTCAAATACAATAAAATTGTAATGTATAACTGAACAAAATGTAAAATTGGACATCCTTTTTTACACCAAGGAGTCCTNTTTGACTATAGATCATCCAATGGCCACGTGAATTTTATGTTTGTGTGGCCTTCGGTAATATTTAGTCACACAATGACTAAAGAAAACAGTGACCAAAAGTGTTAATAAGTGTGACTATATGCATCTTTTAGTCACATTTAAAAAATCAATATATATCAAAACAATTCAAATATATATCAAAACAAATTCAAATACAATAAAATTGGAATGTATAACCGAACAAAATATGAAATTGGACATCCTTTTATACACCAAGGAGTCCTAGTCGTCTTACAATAGTTTCTTTATAAGTATCTATTATCTTTTCCATAAGCAAGTAGCAACTTCGAGCGGTCTTAATCTCTGAGCAGTACCAACTTTAACTAGTAGTAGTAACTTTTGTACTAGCAGTAGTAAATACTTGGCCACATTTACTTTGAAGTTCATGAGCTGCACTAAATCCATCTAAACAATATTAACACAAACATGATCAGCAGTAATTCAAACAACATCATGAAGACTTTTAATCCAAAACAATGAACATACTAATAAAATTTGCAATTAACTTACAAGTTTTTCTCCCATTGATCTAATCTCATCATCTGGATATAAAAGCCTTGAAAATGTAGGCTACTGCATATCAACACATCAGGATGAGAGCAGGACTAGAACATGTCAAAGCTCACAACATAACAGAACTAGATGAGCCACTGGTTCAACTATCTGCACAAACATGATAGGAGAGTTAATACTAGTACCACGTTAGTACTGCTGGAGCAGAGTTACTACTGCTAGTATATATATATAAAACAGAATGTATATAAATGAAGCAAATATATATAAAATTGTAATGTCGTATAGAATCAAATTCTCAACTATCATAAGTTAAAACTTGTTGACTCTTCGCCGCCTTAGCTTGCTACTTTTGCAAGGTTTCACTAGAGACCAAATGTTTTCACTTCGTTGGTACTAATTTTAGTCCTGTATTTTTTTTCACTAATATTTGGTATCATAGTTGGTGGTGTAACCTGTAGAACTGGTTTGTCGTCGCGTAAGCGTTTTCGTATGTCCGATAGTTTAAACAGGTTCCTATATGTATATATAAAACACGGTACATTAGTCATGTACGTAAAACTAAAAAAATCAAAGGTGGATGTTTTATTACTTACCACTGTTTCCATTACTGGTACGTTTTCCAAAGTTTCAATGGCCATTGGAGTGGTCACTTGCAATATAAATTAAGAAATACGATGGTGTTATCATTAGAAAATGAAATTGTTAACAACATAAAAAGTGGCTTACATCTGAGTCTAATGCCAGTTTCTTTTTGCAAAAAAATATGGGAAATGTAAGAAACTAAGGCACTAATAACGCTG
>LBNU01017008.1:168199-183154 GCA_014162995.1 Artemisia annua | reverse complement strand
TAAACTCACTTAACCCATAAACCCAACCACCCAAAACCTTAACCTCACCCACACCCCTTTTTCACCATTTGACCAACCTAAGACCCTGTTTATCCCCAAACCCCTTTCCCGCCTAACACAAACCCTCCAAAAACATCACTTTCAACCTCAGAATCAGTTCCCATATCCTTCCAAATGCTCACATGCTCACCCCTCCTATCCATGTCAGCAATCCATCCCTCCCTTTTATCAAACGGCCAAAAATCTACACTTAGGCTCCAAGACTGAATCTATGGCTGAGATGGATGCAAGAAAGCACAAGGATAGTCCAGCTTATATTTTATCTCACAAAAGAAACACAACAAGCAAGAGGACAAAACAAAGAACAAACCCTACTTCAGCCATATAAATAGAAAAGAATGTTAGCCATTGTTTGGCAGTAGATTAGGAGTAGGACATAGTTTAGTTTAGCTTTTGAATTAGGTTAGCTTAATTCCAGTTTTATTTTAAATGAAATTCCAGTTTTACTTTTAAAAATTATGTCTCTCATTACTTTTAAGCTTGTTTGTTGTTCTAAATCATCTTGTTTGTTGTTTAATCAGCTCTTATAAGCTCATGAATATCTTATTGAAAGTTTTCAGTTGTTTAATCTTGTTTTTCATCTCAAAAATCTCAACAGTTTCATTATAAGGGGGTGTTTGGGTTAACTTAGTTTTTAGCATAAAAACTTGTTTCTGTCCTGATTTTCAATTTCAATCAACCTTAGTTTACTTGGATTAGTTGTTTTAAACCAAATTTAGTCATTTTCCAATAGCTTTTAAGTACTTAGCTTGTTTTCCAAAAAAGTTTTCCTTAAAACTGTTTTTAGCATTAGCCATTGTAGAATCTAGATTAGGCCATCTTTAGTTCTTATCTTTGCTTAAATTAGTTTCTAATAGGGTAGTAAACATGTTCAACATCTGGTCTGTAGGTATCTTTAGTCAAAACTCTTTTTCTTAACCCATTTTGACTCATTTTTTTCCATAATTATTGCTGTCAAAAAATCATCCCAACAGCTAGAAGTTTTTGATTTTTAATTTCTTTAATTTTAGGTCTTTTGCTCTAAGTATTGGTATAGTGCTTATTCAGTAGCATATCTAGTTGACTATATTTTTAGTTTATTTTTAAGAATTTTTTTACAGCTTTTTATAGCCATTTCAGCCCCGTAGTCCTTTGTAAACTCAGCAGCCCCTTAGGATAGTTTAGTTAGTTAGTGCTTTTTAGCTTTATTTAACAGCTTATTTTTGTTCCCTTTAGGTTATTTAAGTATCCCCCAGTATAACTTAGCTTATTTTCCCCTTAGGTTAGCTTGTAGCGGCTTCTATTAGCTTTTAGCATTTCTAGTTATGCCTTAGTATCGCTATTTCATTAACTGCTTGCTTCTTATGCTTATATCACTGCTTAATTTTAAGTTTCATAAACATTTGTAGTTTTAAAAAAATGATTAGTTTAATGTGTTTTAGTAGTTTGTTTAAGAAAATTTGAAAAAAAAATAATAGTTTAGTAAAAAGGGAATCCACAGGTTCGAACCTGGGACCTCTAGCTCCCAACTGCAAAGATATAACATATACTCCCTTCTTTCCAGCTGAACTACTTGATGTTGCATGTCTATGTTTGTGTAGTTTATTATTTATAATAGTCCTAGTGTGTTTTGCTTAAATTAACNTTTTGTTCCCTTTAGGTTATTTAAGTATCCCCCAGTATAACTTAGCTTATTTTCCCCTTAGGTTAGCTTGTAGCGGCTTCTATTAGCTTTTAGCATTTCTAGTTATGCCTTAGTATCGCTATTTCATTAACTGCTTGCTTCTTATGCTTATATCACTGCTTAATTTTAAGTTTCATAAACATTTGTAGTTTTAAAAAAATGATTAGTTTAATGTGTTTTAGTAGTTTGTTTAAGAAAATTTGAAAAAAAAATAATAGTTTAGTAAGAAGGGTATCCACAGGTTCGAACCTGGGATCCCTAGCTCCCAACTGCAAAGACATAACATATACTCCCTTCTTTCCAACTGAACTAGTTGATGTTGCATGTCTATGTTTGTGTAGTTTATTATTTATAATAATCCTACTGTGTTTTGCTTAAATTAACTTATCAGATTTCATGTGCTTATTTATCTGCTTATTTAGGACTTTTCCCCCTCCTATTAGTTTTCTTAGGTCTGTTTTAGCATTATTTAGTTCCTAAAAATGTTTCAATTTTTCTCAAATGTTTTAGTATTTTTAATCATTTAATTTCTTTTATTTAGTTTTTAAATCATTATAATTAATCAAAAAAGTAAAAAATATTTTTCTTTTACCATTTAGAAAGTAGGAAAATTATTTTCACACCCGTAGGCCTTTTAGATATTAAAATTCACTTTTAAAGCCGTTACGGAGCCCGGTAACGGCCCGTTTTCAATTTTATTTACGTTTTTAGGTTTACGCGTTATGTTTTTTATTTAGATTATGTTTTTGTGTAATTATGCATTACGTGTTTTCGTTATTTGTTTATTTGCGTTATTTTGAGTTATTATTTGCTTGAATTAGTTTAGAAACCTAAATCTCTCTTTAAATCTCATTCAAATCACCCGATCACAAAACGGTTTTCGACTTCGCATTTCACACCTCACACGGACACGACCTGGGGATATCTAATACTCCCGGTTTGACTTTGTTTGACTATTTCCCGGTCAAATAGTCCTATATACTATATATCCTACATAACTTTTTGGCGCCGCTGCCGGGGAGGAGTGAAAGCCGAAACCGTTTCTCGTTTTGAAGATTAGTGCGTTAGAAGACCCTTCCCCCGGGAAGTTACCGTCTTATTTTTGTATATATTTTTATATTATAAAAACCAAAAAGATTTTCTTTTTCAAAATTTGTTGTCCTTTTATCTTAATTTGTTTTCCCATCATAAAAATTCGAAAAGAATCTTCGTTATCCTCTTTTATGTTTAATTCTTATCCCTCTACCCCCTCCTACCGTTTAATTCTTTTNTTGTATATATTTTTATATTATAAAAACCAAAAAGATTTTCTTTTTCAAAATTTGTTGTCCTTTTATCTTAATTTGTTTTCCCATCATAAAAATTCGAAAAGAATCTTCGTTATCCTCTTTTATGTTTAATTCTTATCCCTCTACCCCCTCCTACCGTTTAATTCTTTTTCTCTCATTCTTCTAAACCGTTTAATTCTATCTCTTTCTCCCTCTTATGTTTAATTTTAATGGAACCGTTTATTCCTTGCATCGGTTGTAGTGAGCCGCTTTTCGGTTTACCGTGTCGTTGGTGTACGTGTGAACGGTGTGGTAATGATATTCGGGATGGAAGTTGTTTGTTTTGTGTTTCGAGGAATTCATTCGCTTATGATCCAAATCCAAATTCATTCAACGACTCTTCAAATTTTTCCGACTACCCACCGCAGCCCGATTTTTCTTCGTTCAATCAAAGTTATTGCGATGGATGTGGAAATCCTTTAGATCCGACATCGAATTATAGTCAATGGTGTACTTGCAAGAGGTGTGGAAGAAATCTTATAAATGGGTTTTGTTCGTTTTGTGCTTCTGAAGCTGAAAATTCCTACAATTATAATTTTGATTCGAACATTTCCAATTATCTTCAAAACGATTTCAATCACCCTCCTCAAAACTCTTATGGGCAAGAACCGTATTTCAATAATTCACCAAATTTTGAAAATTGTGGGGGTCCTAATTATGATTATCAATGTCAACCGTTGAATCAAAATTACTATGAACCCAATCCTTGTTCTAGTTTTGATACTTCCGGTTTCAACAATTCCCCACCCCCACAGTATCCCGTCATTCATCAATATTCTGGGAAAACTATTGCGGAATTACTAGCCGAAGAACGAGCTGCTCGCAACGAAAAAAGCATGGAAGAATTACTTGCTGAGGAAAGAGCGGCTAAATTTCGAAAGGCCTTCATTTAATGTGACTATGATTCCGATGATGACGAGGAGAGACTTGTTTTTCAAATAGCACCCGTCCTTTCTCCCGTAGAACCCGAGGACTCTCTAAAAATGGGGGACGAGCATCTAAACACTATTCCGGCAACGGAATCAGACGAATTCAAAAAGTTTAGTGTTGAGAACCTCGCCCCAATCCCAAGTGAGTCCGAGGAAAATTCTAACTGTGATTGTGAAATTGCTGAAAATAATTGTCTTGATATATCTAAAGATATTTTCGACTCTTTCCATCCTTCTCTCACACCGGTTGAGGGAAGTGACTCCGTTTTGGAAGAGGTCGATACTTCTCTTGTCAATGATGATTCTATTTCTACCGAGATTGTTAAGCCGTCAGATCGTTTTGAGCCCGAGCTCAAGGATTCTTTACCTGATTTTGAGAAATATACTTTTGATACGGCAGAAGAGCGTGAGTTACCTCCTCTTGACAATCCAAATGATCATGTTGAGATGTTCTCCGATTCTGATGATGATGATTCTTTATCTTGTGGAGACATCGATTATGTTGATGATGTCGAATGTGATCCGGGGGGAGATATTCCTTTATTAGAAATGATGTTATATGATGAACCATCTCCTTCTCTCCCCCCAATGGATGTTTATGATAAGCCGTTAGATCCTCTGGAGCTCGCTCTCGAGGAGTCTTTACCCGAATATGAGATTTTTATCTTTGATACGGCAGAGGAGAGTAGTAGCAATCCCGCTTCTGATCCCGATCTTTCTTTCTCGACTTATGAGTCATTTTGCTTTGATATCGATCATACTGAAGAGACGAGGAGTGGTAGTACCACTTCTCATACTTATCTCTCTCTTCCCAAGTATGACTCGTTTCTATTTGAACATAATGATCTTTATCTTGAGAAGTTCTCTGGTGAACTCTCTCATGTCATATCTCCTCCAGAATATGATCATATCCATTTTGAGGAAGATTTTGACCAGGGGGGAGGCATTCTCAAAAGAGCTTTAATGATGAGATTCATAATATGAATATTATGAAGTCTCCTTTTGATAATGATGATCTTGTCATGATTTTTATCATGACTTTCTTTCCTTGATAACGCTCAAAATTAACATGTTTTTAGTCGCGTTATTGTTTGTTTTACGCATGGAAATTGGTCATATTTGTATATATTTGTTACTTAATCGTGGAAAAGTGTGTATTACAGGAAAATGAAGAAAAAGACGTAAAAACGATCAATAAACGAAGATTTATGCATGTACGAAGAATTTCCGACAAATGAAAGTCTCTTGGAGTAGAATCGAGAAGATAAAAGTCATGAAGTTGTCACTCCAAAGACTCAAGAATAAAGTACAAGAAGGAAAAAGAGAAAAGAAATTGAGAAAAGAAACTAAAACGAAGAAATAATGGAAGACTCGTTGTTCCCGACACACCTTCACCATTTTGGCCATAAGTTGAGCATACGAACTCCGTTTGACCTCCCGTTTTCGGCCACGGAAAGCTAAGAGAAAGATCTACAACTTTCATGTTTATGGTTTTCTGTCAAAATGCATCCATCCGATCGGATGGTGCCCATCCGATTCGGATGGAGCTAGATGTCTCATCCATCCAATCGGGATGGAATCCAACCGATTCGGATGGATGATTCTGACCTCCCAAGTCATTTTTAATGCTTATTTAAGTGCCATTAAGCCCAAAGTCCGATCATGTCTCCATAATAACTCCATTTACTACTATTTTATGACACTTAGTGCCCAAGTTACTTGCTTGGAGGCTAAGGCTTGATTTCTACTATAAATAGGACCATTTTGGCTTGGTTCAAGGTGTGCAATTCGAGCCTCCACCCTCAAGGACGAATTTCCACCAAAATAAAGGTACAATTCCAGCCTCCACCTTAAAGGAAGAATTGTCACCGTGTGCAATTCGAGCCTCCACCCTCAAGGACGAATTTCCACCAAAATAAAGGTACAATTCCAGCCTCCACCTTAAAGGAAGAATTGTTACCGACTTACCATGGTGAATATCAAGCCTCCACCCTAAAGGGCGAATTTTCACCAAGTGCATTTCTACCCTCCACCCTTAAGGAAGAATTGTCACTACCTTTGCCTATTGTAATTCATACTTTGGGTAAACTTTGTTACTTTTATATTTCATGATGCTTATGATTACCATGTTTGTTAAAGACTTATGTTCGGTTGAATAATATATGGTTAGTTGGGAATTGTTCACTACATTGGTGAATAGTTTATCTAGAGTGTGGTTGCTATACTTCCACGTGTTTCTTATCATTGTAATTCTCAAGCTAGTTTGGTTAAATTAGAACTTGTCTCGTTTACTGTTTTGATTAATTATTATTGTGGTTTGATCCGTGACAATCATAACCACCAACTTGTTACTTGCTTAAACAAACAAACAACACTTGAGTGCAACCAAGTCTCTTGGGACGACCTTGATTTACCACTACTATACTACAATTGACTAGGGTATACTTGCCCGAATGTGTTTCTAGTTAACCGGTAATTCTTGTTTCTATAAATTTTAAAACATGGTTGGCAAACGCACATCATTCCTTTCTTCCACCTATCTGGTGACTTCTCCTCTTCTCAGTCACTCCTTTGTGAGTGAGGATACCATCTTTGACCCCGGCATCTACATTTCTTCTTTTGAGACGGTTGTATCTTATCGGAGTGGAACTTTCACGCACTTCAATGTTTATCCAAACATCTTGAATGAAAGTCCGATGGAGATTTTTTCTTCCACTTGCTTCCCCAAGGACCAATGAATTAGGGGTCGAGTCAAGCTACGCGACTCGGTAAACAAAAACATAAGTGCTTCGTGGGTGGCAACTCATGCTTATCATTCTATCTTCTTTCTTATTTCGAACAACTAAGTGTGGGGGAATTTTCTCTACTTGTTTGCTTCTTGTTGTGTCATTTGCTTTTGTTTTTAGGAATCCCGTAGATCGTGATGATTGTCGCGCTTGTTTTCAATCCAACCGCCCAATATCCGATCTTTGTTACTAATGTTTATCCAGGGATATCTTATTAATCCTTCGTGTGAAACAAGAATTCGTTTCCACACTTGGATGGTGGTATTACCTTTTTCCATTCAATTGTTTCGGCTAAGTGTCGGTACGTTGAATATTGAAGGCAATATTCAATTCTAAGTGTGTGTGGGGGGGGGGGGNTTTTGACCAAAATTTTAAAAGTTTTACCGTATTTTGCATGAAAAAGAACTGCTTTGCACAAATCAATAATAATTTGCTATACATTAATGCCTCAGTATTAGTGGAAGTTTAGACTTGATTAGGCTAGAACAAGGGGAATCCCGACTATGCTAGAGTGTTGATCTAGCTGCTTTCCTTAACGATTAGGCTAAGTTTTTACGATTTGTGCAAATGAAAATGCTGAGCGTGGAGTAGTTAGTTCTCTTTAGAGCTTATAAAAGTAATCTATGGCTTTTCCTCCCAGGAGCTCCTAATTTAACTAAATAAGTGCTTATTTTCAAACCTTTGAACGTTAAAAACCGTTTTGTTAAGCAAAAATAAATTTTTATACAATTTTGATATAGAGTACTAGTTCAAATTTTTTTTTTAAATTTTGGAACAAGCATACTTTCTTAAAATCTGAATAAGAATGCAAAATGAAAGTGAGACATTGCTTGGAAGTTGCAAAAGTTAAAGTTTTAAGTATAAAATAAGCTGTGGTTCGAGATCGGTTCTTGGATCCTTATTTCCACAAGGTGTAAGGTCTTGGAATTTCCCCGTGAAGCTCCGTTAGCAAGTGAAAAAAAATGTGTTGAAAAAAAAATGAAACAATGATGAGAAAAAAAATAGTGAAAAAAAATGTTGCGTGAATAAATAAAAATGTTTATGTTGTTTATGATTACTTATGAATAAACGTACGAAACTTGCTTTTCTTAAATTTAAATCGAAAGTTGAACTAGTATTCGTCAAAAGTGTCTAAAAGTTGGACTTTGATTTGGAAAGTTTGGATTTCAAAGACCCCGTGAGCTCCGATACTATTCTCGAGGGTGTAAAAACCTAGCCTCCTAAGTTTTACTATGGACAAGCTGAGAAGAAAGTCGCCACATGGAGTGATCTCACCTTTGAATCTCTAATTTCTAAATCATCGTCGGTTGTTATCTATTTAAGTTTAAATATTACCTTAGCGGTAGCCTCGTAAATCTTTGGAATCGAATTCCCGCTGATTCCGGTACTATTCTCGAGGGTGTAAAAACCTAGCCTCCTAAGTTTTCTTAAGGACAAGCTGAGAAGAAAGCCGCTACATGGAAAAGGCCCTTTCGATCTTTAGATTTCGTGGATTCCGGTGATTTAATATTTACTAAAATAAATAACAACCCTAATAAGTGTCGATTTTTACAATCAAAATTTTGAAAACAAGCACACTCACCTAACTTCTTTAATAATTGTGGGAGTGAAAAGTTAAGTCCCGACTTACATAGGTTACTAATATAAGTAGTGTTAGCCATTTTACCAAAACGTTTGCACAAGGGTTTTAGACTTAGTTTGGGAAGTAACAAAAAGAGAATGACGATTACAATTCCCCGGAGACACCCATATTGTGTGAATCCCATTCCATGATGCCATCTTTTGTAAATCAAGCAAGTTATTTAATTTCGTTATCGTTTAAATTAATTGAATGGAATAAGTAGTCAAAACGGGGTATACTTGGTAACATAATAAATCTTGTGATCCTTTCATTACTTTATATGATCGGATTGCTAGGGACTGGCAATTGCTTAGTGTGGGGGATTTGATATGTGTCTAATTACACATATCTTTTACCTTATTTAACCTACAAAAACGACCAAAAACACTCGAAAAGACGATATAATGTTACAAATATCCTTGGAAAGTGTTTTTGTGTATTTCAAGTACAAAAGAATTGAAAAGAAGGCGAATGTGAGGAAAACGGAGCATGGATGGATTACGGAGCTTAATGGAGCATTACCGGATCGATTCGACACATTTTTGAAGAAAAACAAAGAAAAAGACAAAAAGTCAAAGACGAAGTCAATCCCGGAAATGTGAAATGGGGGTGAGCTTGGAAAACCAAACCAAAACCCTAAATTACCCTTTACACCTCTTATCCAAGATCAAATTACCATTTTACTCCTCATAAATCCCCAAAATACCCAAATTACCATTTTCCAAACTTAATTGCCAAATCATTTTCAAAAACCAAAATCAAAACCTTTTTCCAAAATCATTTCAAAATAAAATCATTAAAACATTTTGTAAAAGTGTCTTTTTTTTATTAAAGCTAAAAATATTTTGATAAAACTTTTTTTTACCTTTTATATTATTATTAATATTATTATTAATATTATTATTATTATTATTATTATTATTATTATTATTATTATTATTATTATTATTATTATTATTATTATTATTATTATTATTATTATTATTATTATCTCTAAAAAAAACTACAGAAACATTTATTTTTCAAATTCAATTTTATTTTTTGTCACTAATTTTATTTACTAATATTACTAACTTAATATTACTACTGAAAAAAAATAATAAAAAAATTAAATAGAAACCTTAATACTAATCCAACCCCAAATCCCAACCCAATCGCAACCTTAGCCCACCTAAACCAAAACTAAACACAACCCAAGCCACACTAAACTCACTTAACTCATAAACCCAACCACCCGAAACCTTAACCTGTAAACACCCACACCCCGTTTTCACCATTTGACCAACCTAAGACCCTGTTTATCCCCAAAAACCCTTTCCCGCCTAACACAAACCCTCCAAAAACATCACTTTCAACCTCAGAATCAGTTCCCATAACCTTCCAAATGCTCACATGCTCACCCCTCATATCCATGTCAGCAATCCATCCCTCCCTTTTATCAAACGGCCAAAACTCTACACTTAGGCTCCAAGACTGAATCTATAGCTGAGATGGATGCAAGAAAGCACAAGGATAGTCCAGCTTATATTTTATCTCACAAAAGAAACACAACAAGCAAGAGGACAAAACAAAGAGCAAACCCTACTTCAGCCATATAAATAGAAAAGAATGTTAGCCANACTCTACACTTAGGCTCCAAGACTGAATCTATAGCTGAGATGGATGCAAGAAAGCACAAGGATAGTCCAGCTTATATTTTATCTCACAAAAGAAACACAACAAGCAAGAGGACAAAACAAAGAGCAAACCCTACTTCAGCCATATAAATAGAAAAGAATGTTAGCCATTGTTTGGCAGTAGATTAGGAGTCGGACATAGTTTAGTTTAGCTTTTGAATTAGGTTAACTTAAGCTTTAGCATTGTATTCAGTTTATTTTCAATGTAGTTTACTTAATTCTCAAGTATTTGTAAACTCACTCTTAGTTTAAATGAAATTCCAGTTTTACTTTTAAAAATTATGTCTCTCATTACTTTTAAGCTTGTTTGTTGTTCTAAATCATCTTTTTTGTTTTTTAATCAGCTCTTATAAGCTCATGAATAGCTTATTGAAAGTTTTCAGTTGTTTAATCTTGTTTTTCATCTCAAAAATCTCAACAGTTTCATTATAAGGGGGTGTTTGGGTTAACTTAGTTTTTAGCATAAAAACTTATTTCTGTCCTGATTTTCAACTTCAATCAACCTTAGTTTACTTAGATTAGTTGTTTTAAACCAAATTTAGTCATTTTCCAATAGCTTTTAAGTACTTTAGCTTGTTTTCCAAATTTTTTTTCCTTAAAGTTGTTTTTAGCATTAGCCATTGTAGAATCTAGATTAGGCCATCTTTAGTTCTTATCTTTGCTTAAATTAGTTTCTAATAGGGTAGTAAACATGTTCAACATCTGGTCTTTAGGTTTCTTTAGTCAAAACTCTTTTTCTTAACCCATTTTGACCCATTTTCTCCCATAATTATTGCTGTCAAAAAATCATCCCAACAACTAGAAGTTTTTGATTTTTAATTTCTTTAATTTTATGTCTTTGGCATCTCTAGTTGACTATATTTTTAGTTTATTTTTAAGAATTTTCTAACTAGGAAGGTTAAATCTCCAAAAAAGACTGCCAAAGAGCTTTTTGATGAGAGGGTTCAGGTGCTAGGCCTGCCCAATGATAAGACTTATGAAGAAAAGGGCATAAAACCATGGGAACCAAAAATGCCCAAAGTTTATTCAGTTTATTTTCAATGTAGTTTTACTTAATTCTCAAGTATTTGTAAACTCACTCTTAGTTTAAATGAAATTCCAGTTTTACTTTTAAAAATTATGTCTCTCATTACTTTTAAGCTTGTTTGTTGTTCTAAATCATCTTGTTTGTTTTTTAATCAGCTCTTATAAGCTCATGAATAGCTTATTGAAAGTTTTCAGTTGTTTAATCTTGTTTTTCATCTCAAAAATCTCAAAAGTTTCATTATAAGGGGGTGTTTGGGTTAACTTAGTTTTTAGCATAAAAACTTATTTCTGTCCTGATTTTCAACTTCAATCAACCTTAGTTTACTTAGATTAGTTGTTTTAAACCAAATTTAGTCATTTTCCAATAGCTTTTAAGTACTTTAGCTTGTTTTCCAAATTTTTTTTCCTTAAAGTTGTTTTTAGCATTAGCCATTGTAGAATCTAGATTAGGCCATCTTTAGTTCTTATCTTTGCTTAAATTAGTTTCTAATAGGGTAGTAAACATGTTCAACATCTGGTCTTTAGGTTTCTTTAGTCAAAACTCTTTTTCTTAACCCATTTTGACCCATTTTCTCCCATAATTATTGCTGTCAAAAAATCATCCCAACAACTAGAAGTTTTTGATTTTTAATTTCTTTAATTTTATGTCTTTGGCTCTAAAAATTGGTATGGTGCTTATTCATTAGCATCTCTAGTTGACTATATTTTTAGTTTATTTTTAAGAATTTTTTTACAGCTTTTTACAGCCATTTCAGCCCCGTAGTCCTTTGTAAACTCAGCAGCCCCTTAGGATAGTTTAGTTACTTAGTGCTTTTTAGGTTTATTTAACAGCTTATTTTTGTTCCCTTTAGGTTATTTAAGTATCCCCCAGTATAACTTAGCTTATTTTCCCCTTAGGTTAGCTTGTAGCGGCTTCTATTAGCTTTTAGCATTTCTAGTTATGCCTTAGTATCGCTATTTCATTAACTGCTTGCTTCTTATGCTTATATCACTGCTTAATTTTAAGTTTCATAAACATTTGTAGTTTTAAAAAAAATGATTAGTTTAATGTGTTTTAGTAGTTTGTTTAAGAAAATTTGAAAAAAAAATAATAGTTTAGTAAAAAGGGAATCCACAGGTTCGAACCTGGGACCTCTAGCTCCCAACTGCAAAGATATAACATATACTCCCTTCTTTCCAGCTGAACTACTTGATGTTGCATGTCTATGTTTGTGTAGTTTATTATTTATAATAGTCCTAGTGTGTTTTGCTTAAATTAACTTATCAGATTTCATGTGCTTATTTAGGACTTTCCCCCCTCCTATTAGTTTTCTTAGGTCTGTTTTAGCATTATTTAGTTCCTAAAAATGTTTCAAATTTTTCTCAAATGTTTTAGTATTTTTAATCATTTAATTTCTTTTATTTAGTTTTTAAATCATTATAATTAATCAAAAAAGTAAAAAATATTTTTCTTTTACCATTTAGAAAGTAGGAAAATTATTTTCACACCCCTAGGCCTTTTAGATTTTAAAATACACTTTAAAGTCGTTACCAAGCCCGGTAACAGCCCGTTTTCAATTTTATTTACGTTTTTAGGTTTACGCGTTATGTTTTTTATTTAGATTACGTTTTAGTGTAATTATGCATTACGTGTTTTCGTTATTTTTTGATTTGCGTTATTTTGAGTTATTATTTGCTTGAATTTGTTTAGAACCCAAATCTCTCTTTAAATCTCATTCAAATCACTCGATCACAAAACGGTTTTCGACTTCGCATTTCACACCTCACACAGACACGACCTGGGGATATCTAATACTCCCGTTTTGACTTTGTTTGACTATTTCCCGGTCAAAGATTCCTATATACTATATATCCTACATAACTATCAAGACTTAACTAGATATAATCCAAGATACTAAAGGACATGCGCCGCATAAAGATTCAAGTTACACCGCATCTGAAGACAGAGTACGAATATTCCAGAATATATTAATCTTGGAACCCACGCGAAGTTAAGTCAATGCGCCGCATCTGCCTATGTCATGCGCCACATCATACTCTCAGACAGAAACTATAAATACCCCAAGACCTAGACGATTTTTGTATGCAACATAACCCTAAGGAGACGAACTCAGTCGAAGAAGCATCACAAGACCACCCAAATCGAAGATATTAGAGCTGTAAGAAGGTCCTGCATGTATTTAATTCATTAAGTAGTTTTGTTTTATTGTAATAGTACGCTTTAATTCATCAGGATTGACGGACTGACACCGGCCACCAAACTGCACCCTTTAATATTCCTTTCCCGTCAATTAAAGTCTATATGATGATGTCTTTGGTGACTTATATTAGTGCATTGATAACCTCTGTGTTTAGTTGAGTCTTCTGGGCTACCATACCTGTTCCTCGCCTATTTAGCTGATGTCTTTAGATAAATAGGATAAACATAAGTAATCATTAAGAGTTTACTCGCCGATATAATGAGATCCAACGAGAAAGGTTTAATTACAATACACTTCATATAAAACTAGCAATAAAACAAGTGACAAGCTACTTAACTATCAGGACAGGCCTTCTTCTGCTTCTAACTATGTGACATTTCGTAAAATTTCATGTCACTAATTTTAATAATTTTATTATTTAACTATTCTAATTTTTTTTAATTAACTTCATCGGAAGTTATCCGTGTACGTTCAATTCATTCAACCGCGAAGAGACTATGTCCATTATACACTTTTTATCCATCATTTGTTCCTTACAATCCTATTTTAAAAGTCACTTTTCACTTTTTCCATTTTCACGTAAACCTTGCACCTTTTACGTTTTACGCGATTTAAATTTACGTTTTAAGGTTTTAACAACGTAAGCCAACCTAGACTATAATTTTACATGTTATATGAATTTTAACCCATTTTCATGTTTACAAATGAATTTTATACTTGCCGTCTCATTTTCATAGTTTACGTCACTTTTATCAAGAACCGGTGTCACCAAACGCGTTTTTCAACTCACAGTTTCAGTTTTAACGACGTTTAAACACTCCGGCAAACCCAAGTCTCCCATGAAATATTAAAATTATCCATTTTAACACTTCACAACAATTTCATAATATTTTAACCAACACTTTTATAAAATTCACGATTTCAGGTCACCCGGCTACTGCGTAATTCGCAGTTTTTAAGGAGACCGTAGCGCTTGATTTAAACCCAAAACACACCTAATACACCAAACATTAATCAAATATTATAATTTGATCCTTATCTTATGTTCTTTTCAAGCCTGTCTTCCACAAATCTTCACCATTTCCAATTACCCTTAAAAACCTAAATATCCACTCATTCTACAATCCAACTCCAACATTATACATATCATACCACACTTTATTATATAATTTACAACTAATATAAAATAAATAACTATCTGCCCCATAACACCCAAATACCGGCCATAATTCCCCCTCCTTGGAACACAAAAAGCACCTTCATCATTTCTCTTTCTCTCTCTCTTCTATATCAACCTGCAAATCTCAAACAAAATTATCCATCACTCTTCTCCTCCTCCCTTGGCCTGACACAGAATCACCATCACAACACCACCACCTCTATGATTTTTCATCACCAAAATCATCATCCACATACCATCTCTTTAAGGTCGCTTGCAAAATGGTGATTTGAATCAAAGATTTAGAAGGTTTTCTTGAAGTTCTTGATGTTTTATGTAAGTTTTCTTGGAAGTCTTCTCAGAGATATCTTTGAGCATCTCCACAGCCTAAGCTCTATTAGAAGTATAAAGAGAAGAATCCTAACTGTTGTGTGCTGGTCATTTCTAACAAACCTAAAAGGTTGATAGTGATTTATTCACTTTTTGTAAGTAGAATTGCCAATCAT
>LBNU01017008.1:146183-165794 GCA_014162995.1 Artemisia annua | reverse complement strand
GAAGAGAGATATGGAGTGTGGTTTAAGAGTTAAAGAGATATCGCAATTTGGGTTGGGATATGTTTAAGGGATGTGAAAATTGCTAAAGCCATGGGTTTTTTGAGAGCTGCCATTGTTTGGAATGGGAAATGATCGATATGGAGAAAGGTCAAGATGTGTTGGAGTTAGAAATAACTATGGATTAATTTGTGAAAAAGTTATAAAGAACTAGAGTTAAGAAAGTTGAACCCATAGGTTAGGTTATAGAGGTTATTATCTCAGGTTCACCTAGGGAATTTATTCATATCACCATAGCTCTGCTAGCAGATGTTAAGAAGAGAGTTGAATCATTTAGGGGTGATGATTAAACTAATGAATTTTATGGTAAAAAGGGTCAGATTTTATGACTGTTGGCATTCGGTGCAAAAATCAAGCTTTTACTCCATAACTATTTGAAAAGCATAAGCATGTAACCTGTATAGACAGATAGATTATCACCCTCCAATTGCCTTACCTTTATTGGACCTGTAGATTTCAAATGTGGGCCGATAAGGTAAGCGTAAATCAGTCTCACTTTGTTTTGGACAGTCTGGTAAAGAAAATTTAAAAAGTGGTTAGAACCTGCAAATTTTTGAGTATAATTATTTTTAACAGTATCTGGGTATCTTTGGGAGAACTAGGATATAAAGAACTAAAAAGTTGATTTACGGTTTGCAAGTAGGATGTTTTACAAGTTGCGGAAAGTTTTCAGCCAGCTAGTAAACGCTAAGGAAAATGTGATGGGTAAACAACTCGAAACATTTGCTACTTTTGGACCATGACATTATGACTTGTGAAAACCTTAGATACAATCCCCTTTTTTTGATTTTAGTTCTTGACTGATAATCAAGTATACAATGTGCATCCATTTCTTATTCAATTTGCATACTCTTAGACACGTTTCTTGTTATAGGCTCATTTCTAATTTTCGCTTTGATCTCTTCAGTACGCCTTTCCGTGTCGGATCACGTCACTGCTTAGAGGTGGTGCAGTGCCAGGCGTGCCTCGCCTTTTACGTCTATTCTAATTTGTTTTAATACAGACGCCCCGCGCCCGGCGTGCGCGGCAGGGCCGCGGCGATACTCATGGCTAGTTTTACAAACTGAATACAGTATTTTGGTATGCTTGACTCGAATACTGATATATAGACACTTTGAGTGTCTCTTGCAATTAAGTCCCCATCCATGAACCGTTAATTATGTGGACAAAAACGCTAATATTATGAATATGCATATTGGGATTGACGCAGCCTGAGCGCCGAATGGGTAGCGCCCATCTTTCAACGGTCAGCATTAATATTGAGAATATGAGTAAATGGCAAAGTAATTACCGTACGGCAATGATAAAAACTTGGTTAAGGTTCGGTTTCATGAGCTCTATGTTATAATCCTGATAACCCGACAGTACCGATCATACTTGTTACCTGATGAATAATACTTGTATTCCAATTTATTATTACTAAACTCTATGAATTCACTCAACATTATTGTTGACTTTTAGCATGTTTATCTCAGGTCCGTAAGTAACCTCAGCTTGGATGGGCCGCGCAAGGAAAGATTATCGATCAAGATGGCTCATGTTTTAAATATTTTATCATGTACTAAAATGATGAAGACTTTTTATTATCCTATGTATCTTTCAAACTTTGTAAACTATTTTGGGACCTCTTGTAAAACTTAAATAACCTTTTAAGGTGAACGTTTATTAAATATTTCTTGTATGAAACTTGTTTATTATATTTGTACGATGTAATCGATATATAGCACCCCATGTCCCTTCCGCTGCGTTTCTGAAAATGGGGGTGTTATAAACTATCTATCTGTGTACGTGTTTGCTATTCGTTGATTCATGCTCATTAGTTTAATTTACTGTTTAATAAAACCAAACTGTGCCAGTCTCTTAGGCTGAACCCCCTTTCGTTAGATTAGGCTGTAAAACTAACTTTGGATATTAAAATACTGATTAGGTTAACTAGATAATATGTTCCACTCTTAGTGATCGACACTCTACTTACCATTATTTTCATACTGACCGGGTACACTTCTCGTTAGGTGTGTGTGTTATTGATAAGTCGGCTAAATATAAATTTAAAACTTGAGTAAGCATTAATACTACTAAACCGCAACGACACATCGCGACCGCATCAAGTTTTTGGCGCCGTTGCCGGGGAGTGAATTGTTATTATATGTTAATCTGTTTAGTAATTTAATTAGATTTTTCTTTTTATTAGGTTTTTAGATTCTAACCACTAACTTTGTTGTATATTAGTTAGATTGCATTCATTGTATAATTTGTATATTTACTGTTTTTGTTTTATTTTATTTTCTGTAATTTTATTTTTATTTTTATTTTTATTTTTATTTTTCTTTATTTTATGCATTAACTGCTTTCGTTGTATTGTGCTGATACAAACAATACGGCGCATCTGATTCACAGATACGGCGTATTGCGTTTTAATATTTAAATACAACGCGTTTAATAATTCGAGTACGACGCATCTATCCCCTAGATACGGCGTATTCTGTTTTTAAAAGAAAATTTTCGAAACCCTAATGCCATACGACGCGTCTGTTTTCACAGATATGGCGTATTATATATTTAATTAAAAACAGTTTTCGAATTAATTAAACAGTAGCGACGCATCGATTTTTATCGATACGGCGCATTTACTGAATCAAAAATCTTGTATTTTTAAGCGTAACGAAAATACAGCGCATTAGCTTCTGCTTATGCGGCGCATTTAAATTTTTATAAATATAATCGATTTTTGATATTTAATAAGATACGGCGCATTCTAATTCAAAAGCGGCGTATCATTTTTCCAGGATACGGCGCATCATCTGCAGATATAAGCTACTTTTATCTTTGATATTCGTTTCCTAACTGTAGAACCGTAGAGGGGGGGAGTGAATACGGTATTTTCGGCTTTTTCAAAGTTTATTAACTTTAAGCCTCAAAGATCACCAAGTGGTTATACAACAATAATCACAACCACAAACACAAACAAAGTATATAAAGCATGTTAAGAGACACCATGATATATACTGGTTCGGGATGGGGGGTTTATACCATCCGTACGTCCAGTTGCAAATCCACGACACCGATACTATTACTCTAGTATAATCCTTTCGGTAGATTACAAACCGTTACAACTTCACTCCACCGATATGCACTAAGATCGGTGCTCACTAAGAAGAGCTACTCCCCAACGGTATTCCGACCTCGGAAACCACCCAAAAGAATCTCGTGATTCGACTTACCACTAAGACCACTAAGACTTCCCACCGGAAGTATCAAACCCCAACTAGATCCCCAATGATCTAGGCTAAGTCACCAAGACACAAGACTTCAAACTAGATCCCCAATAATCTAGGCTTGGTCACAAAGACAAAAGACTTCCCTTACAAACAAATAGAATTATAGAATGTTGTTTCTTTGAATCAAGCCCTAACCTAACCTAGTGACTCGATTCTAATAGAAAGGGTATAGAGAAGAAGACCCTTGACACAATCACAAGAGTGGATTAGGTTCTTGTGATTCTTCCCTTGCAAGGAGATGTGTTCTTTCAAAGATGTTAANACAAGACTTCAAACTAGATCCCCAATAATCTAGGCTTGGTCACAAAGACAAAAGACTTCCCTTACAAACAAATAGAATTATAGAATGTTGTTTCTTTGAATCAAGCCCTAACCTAACCTAGTGACTCGATTCTAATAGAAAGGGTATAGAGAAGAAGACCCTTGACACAATCACAAGAGTGGATTAGGTTCTTGTGATTCTTCCCTTGCAAGGAGATGTGTTCTTTCAAAGATGTTAATGTGTTTTACTAAGAACACAAGATAGAATTAGAGGATTAGAGAGAAAGAATGTAGAGAGAAAGAGTAATGGCAAGGGGTGAGGAATACAAGAGCCAAGGTGGGGTATTTATAGGCCAAGACCCAAACTTGGGAATAATTTACCGAGACTGGCGCGTTGCCCACGCGTCAACGCGTGGGTGACGCGCCAGGACCTCTGTTGTATTTTTCCCAAGTCTTGGGTGTTGGTCCTTATAAATACCTAACCTTGCTAAACTCCCAATTGTACTTCACACTAAACCTTAACATTAATCTGTCTAAGGTTTACCAACTCAAATAGCCAATTTGTAAAAAGTGTTTTGTGAAGTGTTTATGTAAAACCAATTATCAAAGAGAGAAGAGTAGAAGGGATAATTGGGGAGGGGTAGTTTGGGTATTCCTCACATGGCATAAAAAAGAGAGAAAGAATATGCCATGGATATTCCTTTGCTTGGAAAGGAAGTGTATGAGAGAAGTTGGGTTAGAACAAACCATGGTTGGGTTAAAAGAGAAAGCATGGTTAAGTTAAGAAGGGAATATTCCAAGGATATACTCAACTTGGAGAGAAAGGATGGATGTTGGTTAAGAGTTAAGAGATAACCATGGTTGAGTAAGGAAAGTAACCATGGTTGGGTGAGAAAGAAGTGTGTAGAGAATAAACCATGGTTAGGATAGAAAGTGAACCATGGTTAGGTTAAAGGTTATATCCAAGGGAATATTCCATCCTTGGTGAGGTTAAGAGTTAACCATGGTTGGGTGCGAAATGGGTGTGTAGAGAACTAACCATAGTTGGGTTAGAAGTGAACCATGGTTGGGTTAAGAGAAGAATATGCTAGAAAATATTCCATTTCTTGGGGAAGAATGAGAAATGGATAGTTGAGATGTGTTTGTTTGAAATGGATGGTTAGGATTAAGAGTGTGTAAGTGTGTAAGGGAATATATGTTGGAAGGATGGGATATGTGTAAGGGTGAGTTGTATGTGTAAGGGAATATAAGAGATGATGTGATGGGGAGCCTAAGGGTGAGTTGGCTAGTGTGTGTAGAGAAGAGATGGTTGTGAGAGTAGTATGTGTATTTTGAAAATAAATTTGTTGGAAGTGTACGGTATAAGTTGGTTGGATATGATATGTGTAAGAGTGTAAGGAATATGTAAGAAGGATTTGATGGGGAGCCTAGTGTGTGTGAAGAGGAGTATGTGAGTGAAGTGTGTGTATTTTGAATGTAAAGGTGTGTGTATGTGAGTTGTATGTGAAAGTATGTGTGTGTAGAAAAGTGTATATGGTGAATGTATAAAGTGGAAGGGAATATTGTAAAAGAGAATATTGTGTGGGAGTTTGTGAAGTCAAAGATACACTTTTTCTAAGAAAGGTGTAAGAGGTGTAAGGGAATATTTAGAAAATGTTGGGGATAAGATTTGGTTATGTAAAATGTGATTAAGAGAAGATTAAGAAATAATCCAATTGTGTTTAAGAAAGAAAAAGGTTTAGACAATTGTGATTATGAGTTGAGAAAATCAAAGGTTACTTATAATCTCAAGTAACACAACGTCGAGAATCCATAATCTCATAACTCGTGACTTTTCACGACTCGACGTTCTCAACTAACACCTTGATACAAACAAGCCAAGTGCTTTGCCTTGATGTAAAGCATATCCCATGCGGGAAAGGATGCGTTTACGCAAAGTGACCTTTGACTTAGATTGACCAATAAGGGAGTAAACCCGTTACGTGATTAAAGAAGACGTAAACACGAACTATGAACATATGAATGCTTTCACTTGATATTACGTGAAATATATAAGCTCCCTAGGTTTAGAAAAGCCTTGGTTAGAGGCGAGAATTAGAAAACATGAGTTGGTGTTTTCCTGTAAGCGGGTGTTTTAAAAGTTGGATCTCTCTAATCCCGAAACTCGTTTCGAGTGTTCTTAATTAAGCACATAACATATTCATACCTGAATTGAAAGATTCATATTTGTCGGGTAAGGGGAAAGCCGACTTTCAAAATTCATCCCGACATTCACAAAACCCTGGCGCGTCGCCCACGCGTTGACGCGTGGGCAGCGCGTCAGGAGCAGATGTGGATGTTGGGGAATTTTGGCTAACGTTTATTATTTTATATGTTTCGAAGGTTTATTTGTCATCATTAAAACATTAGGAGATCTTGATAATGTTGCCTCAACACTAACTTATCAAACTTTTCTTCCAGCAGACAAATCCTACTGACGATTTTACCTATGATGACAGGAATTGCTATGGGAGACATCACGATGAACGAATATCTTGTCATGGAACATAAGGAGAATAGGCATTATGAAAAGTCTTGCACTGAGATTATGTTGATTTCGGAGAATCATGATGAATACGATAACTATGAAGTTAGTCTGAGCAAGTTCCCAGCATTATGCGATACTAATAAAAGCGAAAAAAGGTCAGAGTGGAAAAAGGAACTCTTACTTTCAGATCCCTATGAAAATTCGATGCTATTGTCTGTAACTCGCCTACGATTGATACTTTACTACAATCCGAGTCTCACACCACCATGCCTGTATGCTCATTGAAAGCTTATGAAGATGTTAAGTTCAATATATTCACCATTGATGCTGATTTATTTTCTTGGGAAACTCCTCTTGAAACTATATTTAAGGAGTTCAAACGCTTGAGTAGCATTGAGGATGATTTATTCACTTATGAATTACTAATGAGCTACACTGAAGATGAATTGCTCCTTTTGTGGCCCATCATTGAATCCAAAGGTTTGGTTTGGACTATTATTGAAGAAAAAGATGGGAAGTTTCAAATCAAATACATGAACACTATTCACGCCATCACTGAATCAAACAACCCGAGCTATAACAAAGTAAGTATCCATCCTACACAACCTTCCTATATGCCTTATTCCAAGCAGTACTGGGGAATAGACAAAAGCAACCTGGAAGATGAGAGAATGTATGCTGAATCGGAAATTCTATTTCATAAAAAGATAGTAAGGTTAATGGATATCTCTTTAGAAGAATGGCTTGAACTCAAATATGGTGATCACGAATTTGCTCCTATGGATGATGTTAAGCGCATAGTGACCTCATGGTTGACACGAAGTTTTAGAGAGCAATTCAATGAGTTCATGGATATAAGGAAGAAGATGATGAGAAATACTAGCTTTGACGTTAACTACGATCCTAACAATGTCAATTTTTCAGAATGGGCTAGTAAATTCAATAACCAAACCATGGATACCACCACCAAGGATGCACAATGGATTTATTGGATGAGAGGTAAAGATGAAGAAGTAGAATCTGATAATAAGTCATCATGCGATAACTTGACTATTAAGGATGGCATCGAGGAGTTGTTTAGCATCGACACTGACATATTTGACTACGAGACACCCTTATGCAAACAATTCAAAGAATTCAATTATCTTCTTCAAATAGATACTGATGTGCTTACTGAAGACTTATCAGGGTTCAAAACCTATGAAGAATTTAAAAATACCTGGTACTATGAATGGAATGATGAAACACCATGGGTATGGGATAAACCATGGCAATATTGGCACATCAATCACACATGCAAACCTTTCCATTTCAAGAATGGGAGTAGTGAATGGCCAACTTGTGATTGGAAAAATGATAGAACCTGTAACCGGGGAAGCATAATTGGTATGAAACGAGTTGGTAATGATGTCTACTTCGAGGACTACGATTGGTATGACCAAGTTGAAGACTGCCCGTGTAGGGTAGAAGCTCTACAAGAAAAAGGTCGAATTGAGTACTTAAAAGAACTAAAGGGAGCATCGAACACTACTATCTGGGAATGGGTGCATAGAGAATTTGATGATTACATAAGGCCTAATCAAAGATTACAATGGGAATTAAAAAGAAAGTGGGATGAGATCCAAGATTATTATCAATCCATCAATTTGGTAAATTATTATCCACATGATGATAACGATGAGTCACAAAGAAAACTAATTGAAGAACTTGATGACTACTTGAATACGAATGATTATTCTAAATTTGTGGATAAAGACGAGGAAGATTTCATAAAAAGAAGATGTCGACTACTTGGGATCCCTTATAATAACCCACCAATGATAATTTCTGAAAAATTTGAAGTCATCAAATACTCTTTGGGACCATATGAGGAATATGTTGCGACAAAGGCCAAAGAGTATAATAGATTGAGTCGATCAGAAGAAAATGTTGCGGAACTATACGGTCACATCTTTCGAATGAAGGAAGAAGGGTGGCACATAACAAGAACAAAATAGGATCTGAACGTGAGTCTAACTTGAAGACTCTGGAATAAAGACAAGTGCTGACCGGGAGACGACCCGGATTTTTATCTTATTTTTCTGTTTGTGTCGAGTCTGTCAGACCTGCAGAAGATGCGGCACATCTCCATCATAGGATGCGGCGTATCATCTGCATAGGTCATATCCATTTTACTTTTCTGCATTTTTACTTTCTTTTGAACATTCTGTCAGTCTATTTAATGCGGCGCATCCCTGTTAAAGGATGCGACGCATCTTTTATTCTAATTCGTATTAATTCCAGGCTCGATACGGCGCATCCTCTTCCATAGGTTGCGGCGTATCGACTGACCTGACGATTTTCAATTTTATTTTCTAGGTTTTATTNTTGAATACGAATGATTATTCTAAATTTGTGGATAAAGACGAGGAAGATTTCATAAAAAGAAGATGTCGACTACTTGGGATCCCTTATAATAACCCACCAATGATAATTTCTGAAAAATTTGAAGTCATCAAATACTCTTTGGGACCATATGAGGAATATGTTGCGACAAAGGCCAAAGAGTATAATAGATTGAGTCGATCAGAAGAAAATGTTGCGGAACTATACGGTCACATCTTTCGAATGAAGGAAGAAGGGTGGCACATAACGAGAACAAAATAGGAGCTGAACATGAGTCTAACTTGAAGACTCTGGAATAAAGACAAGTGCTGACCGGGAGACGACCCGGATTTTTATCTTATTTTTCTGTTTGTGTCGAGTCTGTCAGACCTACAGAAGATGCGGCACATCTCCATCATAGGATGCGGCGTATCATCTGCACAGGTCATATCCATTTTACTTTTCTGCATTTTTACTTTCTTTTGAACATTCTGTCAGTCTATTTAATGCGGCGCATCCCTGTTAAAGGATGCGACGCATCTTTTATTCTAATTCGTATTAATTCCAGGCTCGATACGGCGCATCCTCTTCCATAGGTTGCGGCGTATCGACTGACCTGACGATTTTCAATTTTATTTTCTAGGTTTTATTTTTACTAACTACTAATGAATTATGCAAGTTGAAACCTTTTTAACTCAGGTGTGTTAAAGTCTTGATTGTATATTAGATTCATGTACTTTCTGAGGAAACATCATTCATTGAGCTTAAACGTTTCTCATCCACAAGAAAGTAGATTTGGCTCAATAACGCGTAATGGAGGATCATACCGAGCTAATCTCAGGGGAGTTTCTACGTTCTAATTCTTTTATTTTCCAGTTTTTAACTTTCAATACGAACAACGAGGACGTTGTTTAACTTAAGTGGGGGGATGGAGAATTAGAACGCTTACTTGTCCCAAACTTTTCAAAATATGCTTAAAATGCGCTTAATTTATCAAAAATTTTTAAAAAAAATTAGCGTGTTTTTGTTAAAGTCTAAATTACATAACCGCACACATAACTTTATTTTTCCAACAATTAAAATCTTTAGTGTGCCAGTGACTTGTAAACTTTAGAACTTGGCTTGTATACTATTCGAGACCACCATAATGAGTATTATCGATATAATTGGAGTGACTTTTCAAACTTGGTAAATTTCTAGGATTACACCCAAATAGCCTTTATATGTTATGTCATATTAACTAACTACATTGGTTAGTTAACCCCCGTATAAACCCTTTGTTTACTCTTACTTTTAGAGTAAGATACCCTTAGAAAAACCCTCAGAGCCATTCCTTTCGTTTCTTACACCTTTGTTATAATGTTTCGTTACACCCTTACAGCTTAGCCTACCCTGTAAATTAAAATCCGTGGTTAGTTACTTTAGGCAAAGTGTGTTTCCTTACATTAACTGTGTTCGCGTGCGTAATTCATTATCCGTGGTTAGGTCGGGAAATTGCACAATGCAATTGGAGTGAAAGTACATATTGTATAATTCTTAGTTTATTTTTCGTGTGTTTACTACTTTCACTATTACAGTTATTTCTGAAAGTTATGAAAAGTATGGAAATTTTATCCGGGAAAATGGTGATAGAAAAAGTTGTGAAATTTTACACATCTATGTTAGATGAAAAAAAATCGGAAAAATAGAAAAGAAAAAGAAATAGAAGAAGTTGGAAGTTTGTTTTAACCAACTTATGCAAAGTTTTAGATTAAGTGGAAGATATCTTCACTATTTGTTATTGTATTATATTTATGGATTGAATGGGAGTTGGCCGTTATGGGAACGCCGCCTAAGGCTTATTCTTTGTTTAAGATTTTATTTAGTATAATTCGTGTCTACCTAAAGCATGAGTTACATGAGTCAAAAGCGTGAGTTATTCAATGATATGAGTCTTATTCATGGGATGGTTGAGAAAGTAATTAACCAAACTTAGGATTTTAATCTATTTATTTGTTTATTTTTATTTTATGCCAATTTATATCCTAAATGTTATCCTTACCTAACCGTATTGTTATATTCGTTGTTAGCTTTTGAGCATCCGGATATGATGATGGCTTAGTGAAAATATTAAATGTATGAATAAGGTAGTGACCATCCGAGTATTAGATTAATTGACTAACGCGCTAGCGATCTAGTGTATGACTTGGTGACCATCCATTACACAAATAACGCGCCAGCGATCCAAGAAGTGCTTTAGTGACCATCCGTTAGTTGAAGCGTCGAAGACTCGCGCCAGCGATTTACTAAGTTTATGCAGGAAATGTTTGAACGAAGCTAGGTCCAACCCTTAAGCCTCTAAACCCTATTTACCGCTTTAGACTTGTTACTCCTTGGCTTTAGTGGGGGAGATGCGTATACCTGTCAAGCTTATAATAGAATATTCGTCACAACTAAGCAACTAAACGATTTAGAATTGTTTTGATATTGAAAATTTATTTTGTTTCTACTTCGTTAAGTGTTTGGTTGTGTGATTATGATAAAACGAATACTTGCTTAATGATACAAATAAATCCTAATACCTTTTAGGATACATTTTCATAATTTTAATCTAAGGTTTACTTGGGGACAAGTAAAGTTCAAGTGGGGGGATATTTGATGACATCAAATAAGTACATATTATTGTCATCAATTTATCATATTTATTTTACTTGTTTTATTAAATTATCTATGATAATCGATACGTAATTGTTTACTTTAGTAATTCTCAGGTAAAAACAAGCAATTGGTGAAACTTGGCGATTTTGGACGAATTATGGAGCAAAACAAGCAAGATGTAAAAAGTCTACTGAAATTCAGAAGATGAGTCGTATCTCTATCAACAGATACGCCGCAATATCATATTTAGATGAATTCGAAGACCACTGCCTGACTTTGAAGTATGCGCCGCATGGAATTCTACCATGCGCCGCTTATGAAACTTTGCTCAACGAAGAAGATCAAGCTTGTTCTACTCCAAAGACGCCGCATTATACTTCTGACATACGGCGTATCGCTATCAAGACTTCACCAGATACAATCCAAGATACTGAAGGACATGCGCCGCATAAAGATTCAAGTTATGCCGTATCTGAAGACGGTGTACGAATATTCCAGAATATATTAATCTTGGACCCTACACGAAGTTAAGTCAATGCGCCGCATCTGCCTATGTCATGCGCTGCATCGTACCCTCAGGCAGAAACTATAAATACCCCAAGACCTAGACGAATTTTGTGTGCAACATAACTCTTAAGAGACAAACTCAGTCGAAGAAGCATCACAAGACACACCCAAATCGAAGATATTAGAGCTGTAAGAAGGTCCTGCATGTATTTACTTCATTAAGTAGTTTTGTTTTATTGTAATAGTACGCTTTAATTCATCAGGATTGATGGGCTGACACCGGCCACCAAACCGAACCCCTTAATATTGCTTTCCCATCAATTAAAGTATATATGATGATGTCTTTGGTGACTTATATTAGTGCATTGATAACCTCTGTGTTTAGTTAAGTCATCTGGGTTACCATACCTGTTCCTCGCCTATTTAGCTGATGTCTTTAGATAAATAGGATAAACATAAGTAATCATTAAGAGTTTACTCGCCGATATAATGAGATCCAACGAGAAAGGTTTAATTACAATACACTTCATATAGAACTAGCAATAAAACAAGTGACAAGCTACTTAACTATCAGGACAGGCCTTCTTCTGCTTCTAACTATCTATCTGTGTACGTGTTTGCTATTCGCTGATTCGTGCTCATTAGTTTAATTTACTGTTTAATAAAACCAAACTGTGCCAGTCTCTCAGGCTGAACCCCCTTTCGTTAGATTAGGCTGTAAAACTAACTTAGGATACTAAAATACTGATTAGGTTAACTAGATAATACGTTCCACTCTTAGTGATCGACACTTTACTTACCATTATTTTCATACTGACCGGGTACACTGCTCGTTAGGTGTATGTGTTATTGATAAGTCGGCTATGTTGAGGCAACATTATCAAGATCTCCTAATGTTTTAATGATGACAAATAAACATATGAAACACATAAAATATCAAACGGTGGCCAAATTCCCCGGAGCCCATATCTGCTCCTGGCTCGCTGCCCGCGCGTCAACGCGCGGGTGACGCGCCAGGCCACTGTATGGCTTCGGCCGAAATTTGAAAGTCGGCCTTCCCCTTACCCGACAAATGTGGATCGTTCAATACAGGTATGAATATGCTATGTGCTTAATCAAGAACACTCGAAACGAGTTTTGGGATTAGAGAGATCCAACTTTTAAAAGCACCCATTTACGGGAAAACGCCAACTCATGTTTTCTAACTATCGCCTCTAGCCAAGGCTTTTCCAAACTTAGGGAGCTTATATATTTCACGTAACATCATGTGAAAGCATCCATTTGCTCATATCCCGTCCTTACGTCTTCTCTAATTACGTAACGGGTTTACTCCCTTATTGGTCAAACTAATTCAAAGGTCACTTTGCGTAAACGCATCCTTTCCCACTTGGGTTATGCTTTACATCAAGGCAAAGCACTTAACTTGTTTGAACCAAGGTATTAGTTGAGAACGTCGAGTCGTGGAAAGTCACGAGATATGAAACTATGGATTCTCGACGTTATGTTACTTGAACTTATAAGTAACCTATGAATTTCTCAACTTATAATCTTAATTGTCTAAACACTTTCGTCTTAATGACAATTAGATTATGTCTTAATTTCTTAATCTTATTTACAAAAAGACAACTACACCAAATCTCCCACAATCCTTCCCAAAATCATTCCCAACATTCTCTTACAATATTCCCTTACACATTCCTTACAATGTGTACGTTTTGTCTCCCTCCATCTCACATACAATATTCTCTCAATCTACCAACTTCCCATACAATCCTTATACACACACTTATACACCTTGTGTACACACACTAAGATTTCAAATTCTACAAACACTACTCACATCTCTTTCCTCTCTACACACACTAGCCAACTCACCATATCCCTTCAATATCCAAATCTCTTACACAATCCCTTACAACATCACATCTCTTATATTCCTTACACACTTTACATCCCAACCATTCATCCTCTTACAATATATCTCAACCCTCCATATTTCCCACATGCCAATTATTTGAAATTCAAACATAGGCTCCCTTTGATCCTAGCCATCCAATTCAAACAAAACCATCTCAACCATCCATCACATTCTTTCCCCCAAGCAAAGGAATATACCTTTGGAATATTCTATCTCTAACCTAACCATGGTTACTTTCTAACCCAACCTCACACACTCTTCCCTATGGAGGAATATCCCATGGCATATTCTCTTCTCTATTATGCCATGTGAGGAATACCATTTCTACCCCTACCAAATTACCCTTTCTACTCTTCTACCCTTGGTATTTGGTTTTCTTATAAACACTTCACAAACCATTTTCCAAAATTAGCTATTTGAGTTGGGAAACCTTAGATTGATTAATGTTAAGGTTTAGTGTGAAGTACAATTCGGGGTTTAGCAAGGATAAGTATTTACAAGGACCAACACCCAAGTTTTAGGAAAACTTGAGACAGAGTCCTGGCGCACTGCCCGCGCGTTGACGCGCGGGTGACGCGCCGACCTCGGTAAATTTTTCTCAAGTTTGGGTCTTGGCCTATAAATACCCCCCTTTCCTCTTGTATTCCTCACCCCTTGCCATTATTCTTTCTCTCTATATTCTTTCTCTCTAATCTCTCTAATTCTATCTTGTGTTCTTAGTTAAACACACTAACATCTTTGAAAGAACACATCTCCTTGCAAGGGAAGAATCACAAGAACTTAATCCACTCTTGTGATTGTGTCAAGGGTCTTCTTATCTATACCCTTTCTATTACAATCGAGTCTCTAGGTTAGGTTAGGGCTTGGTTGAACAAACACTTATTCATTCATTATAATTGTTTGTAAGGGAAGTCTTGAGTCTTGGTGACCAAGCCTAGATCATTGGGGATCTAGTTGGGGTTTGATACTTCCGGTGGGAAGTCTTGGTAGTGGTCTTTGTGACACTTAGGTTAAGTCGAATAACAAGATTCTTTAGGGTGGTTTCCAAGGGCGGAATATCGTGAGAGTAACTCCTTCTTTGTGAGCATCAATATTGTTGAATATTGGTGGAGTGAATTGTAACGGTTTTTAGTCCACCGAAAGGATCATACTAGTTGAATAGTATCGTGTCGTGGATTCGCAACTGGACGTACGGATGGTCTAAACCCCCCATCCAGAACCAGTATATATCGTGGTGTCTTTTACTCGCTTTATATACTTTGGATTGTGCATGTGATAGTGGTAGTTCTCTTCTAGACCACTTGGTGTTCTTCTAGGCTTAAAGTTTTTAAATGTTCTAAAAGCCGAAGAAACCGTATTCACCCCCCTCTACGGTTCTACAATTGGTATCAGAGCGGAATACTTAAGTTTTTGAGCGTTAAAGCCTTCCCGAGAAGTCGTTTTAGGTCAAAATCTTCTTTCCCAAAAATCTAAAATCCTAACTAAGATTTTTGGTAAAGTAGAGTATAGATCCATGGCTCAAGAGAACTATGTTGAGGGGTGTTCTATGCAAAGAACACCTTTGCTAGAAACCGCTGGGTTTTGTTTTTGGAAAACCCGGTTTGAGACCTATGTTAGGTCTAAAGATCTTGATTTGTGGGAAATCATCCAAAACAGCAACTTTGTGTTCATGGTGGAAGACCCCGAAACAAAATTGTTGGTGGAAAAGCCACATGCGGATCTTAAAGATGATGAGAGGAGAAAACTTGGCAAGAATGATGAAGCCAAGATGTTAATCTACAATGCTCTACCTCGAAGGGAGTTCGAGAGGGTCCATGTTTGTAAAACCGCCAAGGAGATTTGGCGTTCTTTCATCATCACTCACCAAGGCAACTCTCAAGTAAAGGATTGCAAGATCGATCTACTCATACAACAATATGAGAAGTTCTCGATCTCGGATGAGGAAACCATTGATAATGGTTACACAAGGTTCAATGCTATTATCACTAGCCTCACGGCTCTAGATCCTAGCTTCTATAACAAGAACCATGTGAGAAAGTTTCTTCGAGCACTTCCGGTAAAATGGAGGCCAAAGGTGACGGCCATAGAAGAAGCCAAGAATTTGGCGGAACTTCCCCTTGACGAGCTTATTGGGAATCTCAAGGTCTATGAAATGATCCTTGAGAATGACAAAGCTTGCACCAAAGACAAGAAGGAGAAGGTAAAGTCTTTGGCTCTCAAAGCTAAGGTCACAAAATGTCAAGCAAGTGAAGGAAGTGATAGTCAAGAAGGAAGTGATGAAAAAGATGATGAAGATGACGAAGAGTACAACTTGATGGCAAAGAACTTTAGGAAGTTCCTTAGAAGAGGCGGCAACTTTAGGCGCAGTAATAGAGTTGGAAACCAAGAGAATGATGGAAGGAACAACTTTGGTGGAAGTCGAGGTGGTGACAACAAAGTTGGTGAGAGCTCTAGACGCACGCAAGGATGCTATAACTGTGGTGAAAAGGGTCACTTCATGAATGAGTGTTCTAAGCCAAAAGCAAACAAGGCATTCGTGGGTGGAGCATGGAGTGATAGTGAAGATGATGATCAACCAACAAAGGAAGCTACTTGTCTCATGGCTCAAGAAAAACTTGAGGTACCCCTAAACTCTTCTTCCTTTAATAATTTAGATATCAATGATTTGCAAGAGGAGAATGAGAATTTTAGAAAAACACTTGAGAAAACTCTTAATGAAAAACGCATCATTGAACAAGAACATAGTAAACTCAATAAGAAAGTTTATGAGCTTGAAAAGGAAGTCAAGAAACTAAATCATTGTAAAGAGGTAATTGAACCATGTAAAAGTTGTGAGTCACTCACACTTGAGGTTGACTCTTTAAAAGATAAAGTATCTAAACTTCAAAAGGAGTCTCTAAGTTTTTCAAAATTTAAGAAAAGTACAAATGATTTAGAAGAAATTATTGGTAGTCAAAAGAGGTCCCAAGATAAGGAAGGTCTTGGATTTTCAAAACAAGGAGAAATCACTTCCGTAAGCCTGACAAAACCAATAAAATTTGTAAAGGCTAAAGAAAACGAGATTCCAAAATTTTCTGAGGCTGACGCGCTGCCGCGCTGCACGACGCGTCAACGCGCCAGCAGCGCCAGTCCTTTAAGGGAAATTAGAGAATCGTCGAAAACTTTTATCAAACCAATTACTCCTCAAGCTCCTCTTGCAAACACTTGAGGTAACCAAGTTTCCGGTACAAAGAGAGAGAACCCAAAACAACTTTACAATTCGGGCTGTCATAATGGTCTTGGTTATACACAACCTCGAGTGAATACTAGACCACTTTTGCCTACACCCAATATGAGACCTACTAATCCATATAACCAAAGACCTTCACTTCAAAATTATCAAAGAAGAAACTTTTATCATAGGACATCTCACTACCAATACAACAACTATCAAAGGAGAGACAACTCCTACCCAAACCAAACCTTCTTTAGACCTCAAGGATATAATAACTATAGATCAAGTTATCAAAGTCAAAATAATTTTCAAAATAATCCTTGGTCCGCTTTTTCTAGCTTTGGTATTGAGAAATTGTGTGTCTTACTTCAAGACCCAAGAATGTTCAACTTGGGTAACTCATATGCTAACCAAAATGGACCCAAGAAGCAATGGGTACCAAAAGTATGAGCCATCTCTTTGTCGTAGGTCTATCTCAAAAGTGATCTACAACCGGATGAGTGGGTAGTGGATAGTGGTTGCACTAAACACATGACCGGGAATAGAAGATTGTTCACATCATACACGGCGTATAATGGAAATCAAGTCATTTTTGGGAGCATACTTAACGGCAAAGGTAATGTCCTTCATGACTCCATAGAAATTACCAATGTTGAGCATGTTAGAGGTCTAAACTTTAATTTGATTAGTGTGAGTCAACTTAGTGATGATGATTGTGAGGTAAGATTCACTAAAGTAGATTGCTCTATTAGTAAAAATGGTGTTGTATTAGCTAAGGGTGTTAGGAGAAATAACTTGTATACATGCAAGTTGGGTGATAACTCTAAGCAACACATATGTCTTACGTCCATGGCGTATAACTTAACGCTTTGGCATAAGAGACTAGGTCACGCCAATATGAGGTTAGTCCAAAACCTAGCTTCCAACGAGCTAGTACGGAATTTACCAAAGTTGAGCTTCGAAAGACACTATTGTGATACATGTCTAGGGAGTCAAGGACAAACAAATAATAGAAGTAAAAGTGAAGTAGCAACTAATATGGTTTTAGAGTTAATTCACTTGGATTTGTATGGTCCATCTCCAATCCAAAGCTACGGAGGAAACTTCTACACTTTGATGATTGTAGATGATTATTCAAATTACACTTGGGGTATTATTTTTAGAAAACAAGGATGGAGTCTTAAATAAATTCAACATTTTAAGAAAGAAACTTGAAACCTACTTGATTGTTCAATTGTTTCAATTAAAACAAATCATAGTAGTGAATTTGATAAATTACAATTTGGAAGCTTTTGTGAACAACATGGAATATCTTATAACTTATCAGGCCCGTTCACCTCTCAATCGCTTGAGATTGTTGAAAGAACACATCGTAAGTTAAGAAAGATGAGTCGTGCAATGCTTGACGAGCAATCCATTCCATAAAAGTTTTGGTGTCATGCCCTAGATACCGCGTGTTACATCTTTAATAGAGTCTACATAAGAAAGATTATAAATAAAACTCCTTATGAAATACTTAGGAATAGAAAATCTTCCTTAGAGTATTTTAGAGTATTTGGTTGCAAAGTATTTATACTAAATACCAAAGAATATCTCACCAAATTCGACCCAAAGTCGTATGAAGGTGTGTTCCTAGGATACTCTCAAACTAGTAAAGCATATATAGTGCTTAACAAGGAAACAATGAGGATTGAGGAATCTCTCAATGTTACCTTTGATAAGAGCATGCCCGAGCCTAAATCATCTCCTTCGGTAGAAGATCATGTGATCAATGAACCTATAGTTCAAGATCAAGAAAGGTCGCCGACATTACAAGTTAATGTTTCGGATGAAGGCAATCCTAAGGAAGTGAGAGAAGCGAGGGGTCATCCTATACAACAAGTCATTGGTGACTTAAATAAAATGACACTTAGGTCACAAAACAAACAAGTCTAAGTTTTGGCATGACATTTTTCAAAAATCCAAATTGTTGTGGGATAGGTCTAGATGCTCATGGTGGACATGCATCTTAAGAGAACAATCTTTTTAAACATGTTATCAAGAAATTATTTTCAAGTCCTTTAGGTGCTCTTAGAGCTTATGTGTTTATGTGATTAGGACTTATGTGAAGGCATGGAAGGAAGCTCTAATAAAAGTCTTCCAAGAGGAAAGATATGTATCAATTCATTATTCAAACAATAATTGATAATATCCAAAATTCTACATGTCTATACAATGTGCATTGAACAAGAAAATTTGACACAATTTATCTTGCTTAATCTCGATAATATTGATCTTGTCAAAATTTCCAAGATTAGATATGATATTTATCACAACTCACACTTGTGTTGAAATCTTGTATCTAATTCTACCTGCTCATCTTATGTGATCAATACATGTTGCATGTTTAAATTATTTAATCAAAAGTGTGCTATCTTCAAAATAGTGATCTAACAAGATCTTTTACTCAACCATTATTAGATGCATAGCTTAACAAATTATGGTGCATGCTTGAGATATAATGGTAGGTAGCATGTGTATTTAGTCTACATATCATAACTTAAGATCAACTAAAACACTCATAGCTTTTTGAATAACTCTTCCCATGACCATGTGATCAAAGCATATTTACCTTTCCTATATATTCTCTTCCTCTTGATCTTCACAACTTGTACACCTAATGAGGAATCTTAGTACTAATTGCCTTAATACCAGTTGGATAATAGGAGCCATTACCCATATCTAAACCTTATTTTACTATTATTTAAGGATTAGAGATCTTGTCTAAGCATTGCATCTAAAATCTCAATCTAAGTTAAAAATGAATAACCAACCACCTTCTCCAAACAATGTTCTTGACAATTTCATC
>LBNU01017008.1:41847-136752 GCA_014162995.1 Artemisia annua | reverse complement strand
ACAAGTTAATATACCGGGTTTAAAAATTTTATCTTCGGAAAGGAACGATAATGAAGTATCAACCATGGTAAAAGATGATGAATCCTTAGTCGATGACAACTTAGCAGGCTCAGAAACTTCTTCAATTCTTGATGGAGTCGGATCGACTGGAGTTAAAAACTCATCGTGAAGAGAATTAACCATATGATGAACATTTGTAACCTCAGGTTCCGTAACAGACTCGTCACTATCCTTAATCTGAATATCGAAGAGCGGATTATCTGAAATCATAGTAAAATCTGGTTCGAGATCAAATAGAGGATTGGTGAAAGTTGTTTTGAAAGTTTCAAGAACTGGGTTATCTGATTCATTTGAGGTTTCATCAATTTCTGAAAGAACATCGATCTCTTCTGGAGAGAAGTCACCTCTCTCATCCGGTGTGAAAGAGAGATTAGAAAAGTCGGGAATATTTGGTCTAGAAAATGAGGTGGGATTGCCACACGGGAAATTTCTTCTTCAACGTACTCGATTTCTCCACAAGACAAGGAAGTGTAACCTTCGTCAGACTCGGAAAATATCTCATCAAGTTTATCAACGGACTCATCAGTAACTTCATCGTTCTTCGGAGGGAGAGGAGGTAATGGTTCTTCATGTAATAAACTTTCAAGAAAACGAATATCTCCCTCCGGATCAAAGTTAGTATCATCAACCATCGTTGAATCGGAATGACTGTTAGCAAGGCAAGCCTCGATCTCATCTGAAAAGACATCACTCCTCTCAACCGGCGTGGGAGACGGAGCGATAGAATCGGAAATGAGAGGATCAGAGGAAGGAGTTCCGGTTGAAATAGAATTATAATTAACAGGAGAAGTATCGACCTCTTCCACAACAGAGTCACTTCCCTCGATCGTAGTGAAAGGAGGATGGGAAGGGTCGGGGATAGTAGATTCAGGAGATGTAATGCCACGTTCATAAAGATAGGCTCGTATTCTCTGTGCATTCTCCTCTGCTAACAATTCTTCCATGCTTTTGCTGCCATCATCCTTGACGGGTGTGTTGAAAAATGATGAAGTATTGTAAAACTTCCCAATTTGAATGGGCGCCTCGTCATCATCATCATTGTAAATGAAGGGTTTACGATATTGAGAGCTTTCTTTAGATGCTCGTTCTTCGGCTAAAAGTTCTCCATACGTTTTCTGATCTTGGTCAATTTTATTCTTCAATTTCTCAAATGCAATCATCATATCTTGAAGTTTTTGGTAAACATCTGGAGAAAATTGATAAGGTTGATTTTGAATCACTTGATATTGTGGAGGTTGGTCTTGGTGAGGATAATCATAATTGTTACAAGAAAACGGGTTCCTCGTTTGACAATTGGTGCTAAAGTGCGGGCCTCCACAATACTCACACCCGTAAGATTGATATGACGGATTCGGTGGATGTTGAAATGAATCATGATTGAAATACGGTTCTTGCTCATAAGTGTTTTGAGGATGAAGGTAAGAATCGTCTTGAGGGTAATTGGAAAAGTTCGAATTGAAATTTTGAGAATATGAATTTTCATCTTCGACAGTACAAAACAAACAATCTCCATTTATAAGACTTCTACCACACCTCATGCAAGTACACCGTTGACAATTCGTTGTCGAATCCAATAAATCTCCACAATAATCACAATAACGTCGATCATACGAAAAATTATCGGGCTGAGGTGGGTAGTCGGAAAAATTTGAAGGATAGTCGACTGAATTCGGGTTTTGATCATAAGAGACTGAATTACTTGAACCACAAAACAAACAACTTCCATTTTGAATATCGTTACCACACCTTACACACGTACAATATCGACACGGTGAACCGTAGAGTGGCTCACCACAACCAACACAAAGAATCAAAGATTCCATAGAATTAAACAAAAGAGGGGGAAAGAGATAGAATTAAACGATTAGAGGATAAGAAGGTTATTTTTGGTTTTTTATGTTGTAAAATGTAAAACAAAAGTGAAAACTAATTTTGAAAAAGAAAATCTTTTTGGATTTTTGGTTTTAGAAAAGTGGAAATCAAAAGAAAAACAAATTTGAAGAGAAAATATTTTTGAGTTTTTATATTTTAAAAATATTTACAAAAGCATTAACTTCTCGAAAGAAGGATCTTCAAAACACATTACTCAAACGAGCGAACGACTAAATCTTATCAACCGCTCCCCGGCAGCGGCGCCATTTTGACGAGAGCGTTTTTCAAGCGGTGAAGCTTATAAACTCGAGTCGTAGTCCCAACGAGGGTTGAACTGATCTCGTCACTCAAGATCGTGAGATATGTGAGATGAATAGGTTTAAAAGATGGTTTTTGGTTTTGATTATACTACAACGACAATTGAAATGCGGTTAAAGTAAAGGAAAGCAATAAAGTGACGCGAAGTAAATAAACAAGTAAAGTTGCATGTAATAAAGTGACTTAAAGAAAGCGATAATTAAAGTGCGAAAAGTATTTAAAAACGGTAAATGAATTTAAAGACAATATGTTCGCAAAGCGACTTGAATAAGTTCACTAAATATGAGCTAAAGGTTTGTGACGAATTATTTTCCTTTCTCGAGATTAGTCGTCAATTAATCTTTTGAAGAGATAATAACTCTAGACAAGTGATTTAATCGTTCTCCGCTTTTGTTCTTCGAATAATAAAATCACAAGTCTAAATAATCTTAATGATTATTAATCACAAACATTTAACGTCCACACTTAGATCACAAACCCGAATCACTAAGCTAACACGAATTAAACTACTCACGACTCATTTTAAAGAAAGTAAAGCGATAAGGAAAAGTAAACATTAACTTGGAAAATAAATTGTTTTTGGTATTTTAAATTTAATAAACGAAAATAAAAGTTTACTAAGCGATGAAAGAAATTTAGAAGACTTGAAAACATTAAACGTAAATAAAGGTTAAAACTAAAAACGAAAAGACATAAGACTTTAATAAGAAATCGTTACTAAAAAGATTTTAAGAAAATTTTGACAGAGTAACGTTTAGATTTAATAAAAACAAAACCTCACTCGATGAAACGATGAGGTGAATCAATGCCTAACTCGGCTTAAGAAAGAAACAAATGAGATTTGACTTAAAAGAAGACTTAGACAAACGATATACTCGATACGAAATAAACCACGACTAGTTAACTAAGAAGCATACTCGCAATAATTCAAAATCCATACTCGCTATGACAACATGTTATACTTGCAAAATGTTTCATACTCGCAAGACCTAAACACCATACTCGCAAAAACAAAACTAGCCAAGTATATACTCGCTAGATATGATTGCTTACTCGCAAATAACTCACACAATACACCATACTCGCAAGTTTTGAAAATACATACTCGCAATCAAATGGAACTGCTACTCGCTAACACCAACTCATACTCGCAAGACTCTAAATAAATTTGATACTCGCTATTACTTGTACTCATACTCGCTAGACTTTGGACCCATACTCGCTAAATTATTATTCATACTAGCTAAATTAGAAATGGACACATACTCGCTATTACTTGTACTCATACTCGCTAGACTTTGGACCCATACTCGCTAAATTATTATTCATACTAGCTAAATTAGAAATGGACACACATACTCGCAAAACCCTATATTTTATACTCGCTAAAATGTTTAAAAAATATTTAGACCCTTTTTTCCGTAAGACCGAAGATTAAAACAACTAAAGTCTAATAAAAGCTTAATGAAGAACAAGTTTCAAAAACTAAATAAGCTAATATAAGCTATATAAGCCACGAACCAAACCATACCCTAAACCATATTTTTCATTCGACTAGAACATGCAAAGGTGACAAAAATAATATAAAAGCTTTTATGAAAGATTGATATAGACGTAAATAAAGACTCAAAACTTGTAAAGATTTATGAGAAAGATTAAGATGAAAGACAATAAGCTTAAAAATAAGACATGAAAATAAGCTTGCATTCAAAAAATAAAACTTACACTATATAAAAACTAAAAACTTACTAAGACCTACTAAAAAAATGAAGACTAGCTTATGAATGAAGCCACCATGAGGTATTTATCATGCTAGGAGGGGTCCAAGTTTGTCTTCGTGTACATTTTGCCCCCTAGACTTTTACATCTCATGAAAACAACACATAAACTTCATTACAGGACTACTACAACTTCTAAAAATTAAACGTAGGCCCTTGCAACTTGAGGTAGCGTGTTGACGTGCTTTCCAAAGGTCTTCAAAGACGTAAAAGTGATCACTTGCTCGAACTTATAAAGCTTATCATGATAATTATCTTTGAACTTCGATTAAGTGTCTCTTTCATTTTCTTGAGCCTTTAAGAGATAGATTCGTCATCACGGGCTTTTCTTAAGCAAATTTCATCTTTGACTCGGCTTTTTGACACTTTTCCACATCTCGTGCTCGTTTTAGGCTTTTTGGTTTCTTTTGATGTCGTTTTTGCAATATCCTTTCCTGCACAGTCACAAACACAAAAACACGATATCTTTGGCGTTTAACGTTAGTTTTTGGTCTTCTTATCACTTAAACTAAGGTCAAGAGTATGTGTAAAATAGCACATACCAAAAGGTAAAAGAAATCGCAAATCGGGCACGATGATTTATAGTGGTTCGGTCACGAAGCTCCTCTTCACCCTACTCCACTCCCCGAGTACCCAACTCAAGAGTTACTTCACTAATCAACAAGCTCCCTTCTCGGCGGAGAAAACTATACAATATATTACAATATTTTCCGACACTAAGATAGATGTCGAGTTCTTCTTCAGGTACAACCAAACCCATTATGTTTTCTGGTATTTCATTAGAATTAATATTGTAAGATAACAATATACTCTTTGGCTTACCTATTTACCAGCCAAGTCAAACCTAATGGTATAATAGTATTTCCATACCAATTGCATATTTTATAACACAAGTATTCTTTGACCAAGTCAAAAGACATATCAGTTATAATTCCACTATACGTTATAAGTCATTGATCAACTCATTTACTTTATGTATATGTTTTAATAAAAAGCATAATAAGTTAACGCCTTACTTTATATATTATAATTCTTGTATTAATTAATAGACTTCATGTTTATGATTTTATAAAGAAAACATAAACATGTATAACTAAAGTAGTTATGAACACCCCTTCTTGGTTTCATTACAATTTCAAGTTAATATACTACTCCATTTGTTTATGTCATTTATGAATTGTCCAACTTAAGAAACTGTAAAAGCATCCACGCCCGATCTCATGACAAGTAAAGATTTACTTTGAGATTACAATCCAGTTAAGTCTCACATAACGTACATTGTAACTTCAAGTGTTTCTTTTAATTTGAATATCATAAGACATAAAAGTAGTCTATCTTATAATTTTGACACATGTTCTACATAAGATAATCTTACACATTAAATGTATAAGTCCTATTAGAACATAGATCTCTTACCTTGCGATTAAGATAATCCTATAATCATATTTCTATGTAGGGGTGAGCAAACAAAACCAAAAAAACCGAAACCGAACCGAAAACCGAAAAAACCGACCGAAACTAAAAATCGATGGTTCGGTTTTTAATTTTTCAAAAACCGAAATATACGATTTGGTTTCGGTTTTCGTCCAAAAACCGAACCGAACCGATTTTATTATATAATAATATATAATTAATATAATATGAATAAATAACTAAATAAATCAAATTTATGAATTCATATTCATTTTGTGGGTAGATTTATAACATATTTATCTTAACGTTTATGTTTATATGCGTGTTTGTCGTGTTGTTTGTTTACTTGAGAATATATCAATAAATATATAACGATGATCATACTATGTGTATGTTCATTTGCATGTGTAATTATAGAATTATGTAATAAACCTTATTATGTTTACATTGACAAAAAAAAGTAAATAAGATTAACCAATTTTCTATGTAATACAAGTTTGGTGGTATAAATTTGCCATGCCTAAATTTAAACGGTTAGAAACCAAAAAAACCGAACCGAAACCGATGATAAACTGAAAAACCGAACCGCCAAAAACCGAACAGTTTCGGTTTGGGTTCTATAAAAATCGAACATTTCGGTTCAGTTTCGGTTTTAGCCAAACTGACCCAAACCGAACCGTGCACACCCCTATTTCTATGTATAGTTCCTTTGCACACAATAAAGAATTCTCCAACTTGTGCATGGAACAATATCATGTAGTATATAAACAACACAACATACGTTTGTTTATGTGATTCAATATGATTTGTGTCATAGAATTAACAAGTAGATGTAGGATTAATTTGTTTAGTAAGGAAACGCTCATAACTATCCTTAAAACATAAGTGTCTACAATTGGAAAGTAATTATCTTGAAGATAATCTGGGTTACTACACAGGAAACAAAGCTTGTAGCTCCCACTAAATCAGAGAACATATCAGTAACTCCATACTCAATAACACAACACAATGCTCCCACTGGATTTGACAACATTGTAAGTGTTTCATAACCAGTGAAAACAATTTGCATGCTTTTACTTTCCTACACTTTTGAAAAACCCATACGTAACAATTACTTATGTATTAAAAGAGTATTCTACTATGTATATGATGGATTATCCATCAACACTATTAACTTGAAGAATTTTGGACATGCAATTTCTTCCTTGATAGGCCTACCATCCCCATAATGGTATGTAGCATCTTTAAAGCACAACAACTAGATAAATAATGCTAGCTTGCCTTTTACCAATTTTGCGGTAATCTGTCTAGCTTCTAATAACTCATATTTTTCATTTAACCAAATGTTATGTTTGTTATAGAAGAATTCATTCACCAAATTAGGGTAATGAAATTTCTATGGAAAATAAGATGTGCAATATTCTGAACTATTAAAGATTGCTATGAATTATATTAGAATGTAGACAATTCTAATGTTCCTGTCATACCTTTCTCAATCATGAAAAGGAATAGAATTGAGTCTCATTCTTCTCTCATGGAAAAGAGACTTTGTGTCTCTTCAGTAAATTTTTCTCAATCAAACATTATGTTTGAAAGCAGAACTAGATCAATTTACCAATTTAAGACCAAACCACGTTTACGGTTTTAACGTTGCATTAATACATTTAAAAGACTTAACAAAATTTAATTTTTAGTATTTTCGATAATACATTTCCAAGAAAGTTAAATACCCATGGTAAATATACATATAACCATTTAATTTTCACTGAAAAACTAGAATCCAAATTGACATAGTTTCACCACATCAGTTGATCTGCTAGTGATAAAAGCATTCAATAAGGTACGAGTCGAACTTCAATTGCCAATATACAAATTGCAATTCCTAGAAATGATGGGATTTACATATTTGCCAACTTCAGTTGCAATGTAAGCATGTTTTATCCCCATCTCATGCCTTGAGTCCAAGTTCTCACTTTACTCAATTTAAGTCGTCTAATTAAAGAACATGTGAATTCCATAATTCCATTACCCCGGTTGATCTGCAAGTAATGAAAGTATGAATTTACCTTTCCATTGTCATCTAGTCGAAGTTCTCACATGACTGGATTTACAACTTCAAGTGTTCTTTAACTAGATGGCATTGACTTAATTTAAAGGGTAGTAGTTTTGATGTGTGCAATCAAAAATATGTACAAAGATGTCATGCATTCATCTTTGTATCATNAAAAAAAACAAAAACAAAAACAAAAAAAAAAACTTTTACTTATTTGTTTCTTTACTTGAGCATAAATCAACAAAGTTTTAATTGAGGCGTTGAGAAATTAAAACATTGCCTTAAGATGCTTCATACTAATATAATGGTTGTACTACGGTAAGTTCTCCTTGACTCACAAGCAGGCGTAGAAACCCGGTAGGCGCGAAGCTCTTAAAAAGCCTGTTTCTACTAGAACAACCCACTACACAGTTTGTCAATTTAAGTCCGCCGTTTCGACGTTCATTAGTACAGTCGCATCAATCAATTAAAAGTTTAAGATTTTTAAAGCTCAAAACATGATTTCACCATTATTAAGTCCGGTTTATAATTTTATTATGAAATTACCCTTTTGCTTACTATCATCTCACAAACATATATAAACAAATACACAATTAAATAAAAATAAACAACTTAAATAATGAACATGCAAAATAAATCAATTAATACACACAATCGATTTAACATACACGATTTCTATGGGGTCTTCCCCAATTTTAGGTCTTCTATAATTACATAATTAATTAATTTTTAGTAAATTAAACATGTCAAACAATTTATTACTAAAAACCCTAATTAATTAGTACAAATCGCATAATCTAGCATGAAATCTCAATAACACCATTAACACGTAACAATTACTACAAAAACATCATAATCCATGACAAAAAATGCATGTTTTCATCATGGATTCCCACATAGCACTTATTATTAACAATAATCAAGTCTAAGATCGCATATCAATTAATGACATATAACACATATTCATCAAAATTCACATAAAAATTATATGCAACCTAGGGTTTCTACAAGTTTTACAAAAACTAAAACCCTAATAAACAAATAATGGGAATCGACCCATATTAAAATAAAATTAGGGTTTACAAAATTTTAAAAACTTAGAAAACCAAAACATGTAATAATCATAAACGATTCAATTTTATGTGTTTCGGTAATTAATTACAACGTATTAACGGCTCATGATGCCATTGTAGGAATTTGAATATCATAATATTTATATAAACAAGTAACATCATCAAAGCATGCAGCGGAAGTAAGGATCATAATACATGTAATAATTAACCGAATATAAAAGATATGCGTACCGTAGTGATTTCTAGCGAAACAAGAAATCAATTGAATCAAGAACAAGAACCCTAAAAGTGAGGGTTTAACAAATTGATTAGAAACCCTAATCGAATCACCAAATCAACAAACAATAATGTGTTTGTTCTTCGTTCTTGTACACACGTATTAGTAGCGTTTCAATGTGAAAAGCTAGGTTCTTGATCACAAACAATCCAAACACAATATTGAGTTTAGAAGATCGCGTAGGAACCCTAGAAGGGTGTAGTTGATCGACTAAACACTATTTTTTTGAGCTTAGGAAATCTAGTAGGAACCCTATATGGGTGTAGTTCAATTTCTAGGCTCAAGAGAAGAGAAAAAGAAGTTTATGATTGCAAGTGAATCAAGATATCAAAAGAATGAATACAAGAGCCTTGTATTTATACTTTTTCACATCATGGAGCACAAGACAACAAACCCTAAACCCCTATGGGTTGGGTTCGGCCGAATAAAGCCCAAGAGGTCCAATCCGGATCCTTCTTGGTTATTATTTACTAGCTAGTCCTTCTTCTTTCATCTAACGTCCGTTAGTCACATCTCCGTTAAGTACTAACGACCGTTATGTGTTTTATTTGTGAAATTAATAATTATTCATAATTCAATATAATAATTATTAATCATTGAAACTCATACGTAATGTGTGCAATCCCGAAGTCTCGTGTTCGAATCTGGACATATGACATTAATTTTTATCCGCAAAACTAATAGAAGAGTCGGACTTTCTTTTAGTGTTCTTTTGCTTAAACTCATAAACAATGGGTTGTTAGCATATCAGTCACTATCCTCTGGGTTAAACGGCATTTGGTATTAGAGGTTATAGACAACAATAAAGATAGTCACAGTATATTAAACCAAGTCAAGATTCTGTCTTTTCCTTGCCTTTTGGCCATCTGCAATACGATTTGCCATGTTTTTGGTGGCAAGATTCGAAAATTAAGAAAAGCAACTCATGTAAATACAACAGGAGTAAACTCGAAAAAACACAAGTCCTCGCCTTCTAGTCTAAATGCCAACCAAAAAAGAGCAGTAAGATCAAAATTTATAGATTTGTTTAATGGGTTATGTACCTTATCGGGTTGACCTGATAACCTGATAACAAACTAGTTGAGACCCTAACCCGACCCTATTAGGTATCGGGTTTATCGGGTTGACCCGATAAACCCGATAAGCTAAGCTGGACCCGAATCAACCCGACCCTATAAGGCCTTATCGGGTTCGGGTCCGGTTTGGGTCGGGTCGGGTAAACCCATTTGACACCCTAAACCCAATCTACATGATCTACCCGATCTACCCAATTAATACGATCTACATAATCCACTCGATCTACACGATCAACCCAAACTACACGATCTACCCGATCAACACGATCTACACAAAGAAGTAAGTATAGTGAATGTACAAAGTGAGATCCAATACATGGTAGTCAAATGGATCAAAATACCTAATCTAAGTATCAAGAACTCTATTCTTGACATGGATGAACTTCCATTGGTAAGAAGCATTCAAGAGATGAAGATCACAAGTGCATTAATCTTGCTGTGGTGGATCTTCATATGTGTGTGAATAGCAAGATCTCTAAGCTTGCTTGGATGGATCACAAAAGTATGCTTACAACAAATGAGAGTTAGAAGCATTATGATCAAAGGTTTATGGTGGATTTAAGAGTATGAAAAAGGTGTTAAACATGAGAGAAAATCTGTGTTTCAGTGTGTGAAAAATCAACTCAAAGTGTGAAAATGAGCCACTATTTATAGACAGAAAAACCTTTTCGTTTTTTACCGACAATACCTTTAATTATTTAAGGGTACTGTCTGGAATTAAAGGTATCATGCACTGTAACAGCCGCTCATTTTTGTCTTTTTGTGGGGAAGTTAAAATCTAGTGAAGGTGGTTGTTTTCTTGGGGGAAAGTTAGATTTTAAAATTCAAAATTGAATTTTATTCTTATTAAAACATTTTTTATATAATGAAAATAATTTGTATAATTATTTTTGTAAAAATGTTTTGTACACATTTAAATCTAATGTGTAAAAATGTCAAGTGTATGACAAAAATATTTCTTTGATCATAACGCAACGTAACAAACATATTCGAACATGTGTTGATGCATTATTAAGATGCCGAGATACACTTTTGTAAGTATGCTTTGATGATTTGTGGTTACGAGTAACTTACGCATTTTACGTTATGTATTACAAGTTACATGTTTGTCATTATTAAAACTGAAGAGACCGTTTAGTTTAAATATCATAATATTTGCACTAACAGATATGTTGTGCATGCATGCGTGTAAGTTAAAACACTTAGAACGTAGTTATATGAAAACCATGAATATGAAAGCGTATGATCAACTAAATGATTATGAGTATGCCATGTACTTGCTCATAGTAGACTAAATCATAGTCTAGTTGTGACTTAAAACATTCAAAGATGGTTTTCGTTAAGCGCGAAATAACCTAATGGTTATGAGTAAAGTGAAATATTCACATGTTAGAATAAAGCGTTCAAGTTTATAGATAAATGTTAACCTAAAAAATGTCAGTTGTCACACATATACAACAAATAATCCCAGATTTGGCTTCTCGTAGCACTTCCACTGTCTGATTCTGTGAATACCCAAAAGTACCAGTGTAGGAGGAGTCAAGTTGATCCTCTTCTGATAACTCTCTATACCTGTCTAGATATTATGATGAAAATATACCGCTATTTAACCAATTGTTTTCCTTCACTGCAATCATGTATGGATCATTCCATGCATCTAGCGAGACCAAGGAAAACACGCCGCGTGTCGTTCCTGTCTCCTCCATTGTATGCCCACCACATGGACCGTCCTGGAACCGTAGATGGACTCCATGGGGATGCGAAACCCTAGGGCCATCCCTATTTGGACCAACTCCTTAACACACAGTGAATTCACACATCCACAATCTAGCTACTCCGGGAGTTACCACAGCTTGTGACTCTGGTCACACCTTGGGGTCCTTACCGAACGTAGAAAACCAAACCGGTTAGCTTCCTCCACCACTCAATACGTACCTTACGTAAACAAAAATATACGCGAAAAGGCATAAATATGCTTTCATATGTATGTCACATGTTTAGCTCAACAATCAAACTAACATACTCATTGGTCCAAGGATCAAACTTATTACGAGTCAAAACCACAAAAAAGATCAGAAGAAAAAAAAAAAAAAAAGGTTAAAATTAAATCAGTTATACCCGACGAAGCACATGGACCATTTAAGTAAAGAAAAAAAAAGTTTAATTTCTTTAAGTAATTAACTAAAAGAAATAACAGTTGGTTAAAATAGAAAAATAACACAAGAGAGAGACCTTTGAAAACCCTAATGATTTAAATAACATGAGAATTTCTCATTGATATAATAACACAACCAACCAGCCAGCCAGCCAGCCAGCCTTCATTCATTCATAATCATCTCTAAACCCTAACAGAATCTTTCTTTCAAATGGATCTTCCGAATCTTGCTATCATCTTGAAAGCGGCACTCAGCCATAATCCCGCTGAACGGAAAGCCGCTGAAGACAGCCTCAATCAGGTACGTTCATATTCAATTCAATTCTTTGATTTATTTATTTATTTTTATTTTTTTATTTATTTATATTTGTTGCAACAGTATCAGTATACGCCTCAGCATTTAGTTAGGATGTTGCAAATAATCGTTGATGGAAATTGTGATATTGCTGTTAGACAAGTTGCTAGTATCCATTTTAAGAATTTCCTTGCCAAAAACTGGGCCCCCAATGAAGCCGAGGAACAATCGAGGATATTGCCCGCTGATAAAGAAGTTGTTAGGCAGAATCTTCTTGTTTTCGTAGCGCAACTTCCTCCGTTGTTGAGGTAAAAATAAAAATATGGTCATTTTGAGTTGTTGGTTTTGTGTTTTGGTGTTTGTTTATGAATTCGATTGTTTTGTTTTGTTTTCATGTGGTATAGGGTGCAGTTGGGTGAGTGTCTTAAGACGATTATAAACGAGGATTATCCTGAACAATGGCCGGGTCTTTTGCCTTGGGTCACGCATAATTTACAAGACCAGCAAGTTTACGGAGCGCTTTTTGTGCTTAGACTTCTTTCTAGAAAATATGAGTAAGTGCAGGTGTAAACCGATGTATATATCTGTCTTATAATAATTCTTATTTTTATTGCTTATGAACAATAATTAGAATCTGTGTTTTGACTCATGGTGCTGATGCTGAAGATGATTGACTATTTTCATATTTTTATTTTAAATCTAAGTTCTATAGCTGTTGGGGTTTGATGTTTATGATTGATCTTTATGTTAGCATTCATTTTGCTCTACCTTTATACTACATGTACTTTGAGTTAATATAACATGACTCATAATTTTTAACTATGATGGAATTTATGTGACCCCTTATACATGTGAGCTGCACCAGAATTAGTGATCCTTTATACATGATATGAGCATATAATGTGTAAGAACACCTGTGCATGCATATGTTCATATAATTTTTGGTCCAGTATGAATGTAGCTGGGATTTGAGCATCTAAAATCGCATTTCTGTTGTCCTTTCTCACAATTAACTGACGCTAACAACACTTACCTAGTTTTATATAAGATAACAAGGATTGCACCATGGTTTGTTTCATATATCAGTAAGGGGCTATAAATTTTCAGTTTGCTAGTTTTTTTTGTTACTTTAAGAAAATTAATGTATATAAATGAGTATTTATGCTCATATATTCACAATCAACTTGATGCAAAATAGCTGTCATTTGAGCTAATTTGTCTACTGAAGATGACCTGTTCTAGGATATCATTCTTTTCTATGTGAATCTCACATAACTCAGTTGTTTGGAACAATTTGATATATCAATTTTAGCCTATGTTTTTTCTTGATTTGATAGGTGATAAAGTGATACAGTAAGGATATATATTTTAAGTGTCATATTTACCTGGCGGTAACTTATTTCTTTTGGTACATATGAGCAGACAGTATAGCTGATACTTTGTTAATGAGACACAGTTTTGATACCTATCAAGCAATTCAACTTATTTTATTGGCATTGAACGTAATGTGCTTTTCATAGGTTCAAGTCAGATGAGGACAGGGTCCCAGTTTATCATGTTGTTGATGAGACATTTCCTCATTTGCTGAATATATTCAACAAGCTTGTTCAGATAGTAAATCCACCAATTGAAGTTGCAGATTTGATTAAGCTCATTTGCAAAATATTCTGGTCATCCATATATGTGAGTCAACATTTGTGAATTTTATTTATTTTGGTTTTGACTCCCTTTCTAATTTTTAATATATACATGTTAAGTAATTGAATGTTTTCGTAATAATAAAAATGGCATTAAATGATGTTCAGCTGGAGATTCCCAAGAAGTTGTTTGACCCAAATATGTTCAACGCTTGGATGGTTCTATTCTTAAATATGTTGGAAAGACCTGTTCCACTAGAGGGCCAGCCAACCGATCCAGAGCTCCGCAAGTCATGGGGATGGTGGAAAGTAAAAAAGTGGACAGTCCATATATTAAACCGCCTCTATACTCGGTGAGTTATGGGTCAAGTGTTACTTTAAATGCCAACTTTGAGACTGCCTTAAATGACATCTATTTATCTTTTCAGGTTTGGAGATTTGAAGTTGCAAAACGCAGAGAACAAAGCTTTTGCACAACACTTCCAGGAAAACTATGCTGGAAAAATTTTGGAGTGTCACCTCAACTTGCTGAATGCAATCCGTATTGGTGACTATTTACCTGACAGAGTTACCAACCTTATTCTGCAATATTTGAGCAATAGGTCTGCTTCCTACAATTTGTAAATGGCATACTTCAGCTACATATCTATAATTTTAATTCAGTTGGTTTCATGTGTTTTCGTATGTTACATTTTCTGTTAACATGTCCATCTATGCAGTATTTCCAAGGCTTCCATGTACAAACTTCTCCAACCAAAACTGGATGTTGTTCTTTTCGAGATAATATTTCCTCTTATGTGCTTCAATGATGAGGATCAAACCCTGTGGGAGGAAGACCCACATGAATATGTGAGGAAGGGTTATGGTTAGTGTTCCGCATATGATTGCTGCTCACTTTCATTGTAAGACCTATTTAATAAGCTTTCATACTTTTCTGCAGATATTATTGAAGACTTATACAGTCCTAGGACTGCAGCAATGGACTTTGTGAGTGAGTTGGTAAGAAAACGTGGAAAAGAGAACCTTCAGAAGTTCATATTATTCATTGTGGAGATTTTCAAGAGGTATCCCTACCTTTATATCATCTAACATATGCAATATGCTGCATATGCAAAATTCTGCAATTTTACCGACGATTGATCTTTGTTATTGTCTTTTTCGATTAGATATGAAGCAGCATCGGTTGAGTTTAAGCCTTATCGACAAAAGGATGGTGCACTTCTTGCCATTGGAACACTGTGTGATAAGTTGAAACAGACAGAACCATATAAATCTGAGCTCGAGCCCATGCTAGTGCAGCATGTTTTCCCGGAGTTCGTCAGTCCTGTTGGCCATCTCAGAGCAAAGGCGAGTCTCATAATTTATCTTCTATGTTTGTTTTAAAATGGCATCATGTTGCTAGTTCGTGACTTTTGATTCTATCACACTTCTGTTGGCATATTTGTTGGAAAACGACATTCTAAAATAATTAATTTTCGAATGTTAGGCTGCATGGGTTGCAGGACAGTACGCCCATGTCAATTTCTCTGACCCAAATAATTTTCGCAAAGCACTACAAAGTGTTGTTGCTGGAATGCGTGACCCAGAGCTTCCTGTTCGTGTTGATTCTGTTTTTGCATTACGCTCTTTTGTTGAATCCTGCAAAGGTAACATGCAAATGCACAGCTAACTGTTTTCATATGTGTGGTGGTTCAATTCGTTAAGACATCCAGAATGTAATAAGACTATTATATCTAATTTGCAGATCTGAATGAAATCAGACCAATCCTTCCACAACTACTTGATGGTATGTATATATTACTATTGCTGATTCATGTCATGTAATTGGTCATTTATTATTTCTTTGCACATGATTTGTCTATAGATTTTTTCAAGCTAATGGATGAAGTTGAAAACGAGGATCTTGTGTTTACACTTGAGACTATTGTTGACAAGTTTGGAGAGGAGATGGCACCCTATGCTCTTGGTTTGTGCCAAAGTCTGGTAATATTTTATTTACCAATCTAAGTGATACTGCACATGCAACAAGCTCTTTTCCTTTTTTTTCCTTTTTTTTTTTTAAAACCTTTTGTGGATGTGATATAGGCTGCTGCATTTTGGAAGTGTATCAATACCTCTGAAGCTGAAGAGGATGCAGATGATCCTGGTGCTTTGGCAGCTGCTGGTTGTTTACGTGCCATTAGTACGATTCTTGAATCAGTGAGCAGGCTCCCTCATATTTTTGCTCACATTGAGCCAACTCTGCTACCAATAATGCGTCGTATGCTTACAACTGATGGCCAAGGTAACATTTATGTGGGCACTTCTAGGTACACATACATACATATGCATATACACAACTGTCTATAATATACTTTTCTGTCCCAAAATGAACCATTTTAGATTGTCCGACGGAAGCCAAATTTCTTTTTTGGAGTCAGTTTTCAACCTACCTGAACCCCCTAGTAATCATTACTAAAAATTCGCAACATAGGTTGTGATCTCTTTTAACAGTTGTGTTAGATATCTGATCTTATGGCCAAAACATATAATTTGTGTTAAGTTTAACATTGAGTCTTTCTAAACCACTCAGGGGTGGTCAAGGGGTAAAAAAACTTGTGAGTATCATCACTAAAACGAGATGTCTCAATACCAAGTTCACCTCACATACAAATCACAAAGTAATTCTTATGTAAACTTTATTGGTATATTTATTAGCTGCTTTGTTAACATGAAAAAATTTGATCATCTATGAAATAGAACTTGTGGATAATTAATTTTGAAATACATCCTCTTTTTTTAGTTAGAGTTTTGGGAATGATGATTTGTGCATTTGAAGGAGGTGAAGTGGAAAATGCATTGTAAAAGATATTCAAATGCCTGAAAAATGGAAAACTACAATCAATAAAAAATTTGGCATCTGCCACCTTAAAAAGAATCTGTTTGCTAGATTTGCATGCTTGTAAACTCCATTTTTTTCTTTCTTTCTCTAGTTAATCCTTTATGATAAACTAGTAATATGATACATAGCAGCTAATTTGTCTTTGTACTTGAACTGTAATACTCTTTATGTGATGATTTTACACACTTATGAGCTGTCATTGTTAATATCTCTCATCTTCAAAGTATGCGTGTACCCATCACGTACCACATGCTTTCAACTTGTAGTACCGCAAGTGTACCCGGACTATTGACATACACACCATAAGGTATTTAACACCTGCTCATTTTCTTATACCTCATTTACAAACTCTGTTGTAGATGTCTTTGAAGAAGTTTTGGAAATTGTATCCTACATGACCTTTTTCTCACCAACAATCTCCATGGATATGTGGACTCTTTGGCCGTTGCTGATGGAAGCTCTTGCTGACTGGGCTATTGACTTCTTCCCAAGTATATTTACTTCCTCCCTGTACTTTTAGAAGTTCTATTTATTTGTTTGTTATTTATTTATATCTTTTGATTCTTTGGTACAGATATCCTTGTCCCACTGGACAACTACATATCTCGAAGTACAGTGCATTATCTGACATGCAAGCAGCCGGACTACCAACAAAGTTTGTGGAATGTGCTTTCAAATGTATGCTGCTTACTTTTATGAATGTTTTATCTAAAAACTATTTGCTTTGGTCTAGATAATGAGACTTTTTTGGGTTTGGGTTGCTCCTATCTATTTACGTACGCATAAAGTTACACTTATTGTGATCCAACTACATTCTCCCATGTTTTCTTAATAAAGCTCTTTTACGTATTTGTTTTTTCCTGATCTTACATGAATGTTTTAGTAGCCAACTTTCAACCAAAACGCTTGGTGTTTTCAGGAATTATAATTACTTGTACTTGTTCCAGATATCTAGTGAGAATAAGCCTATATTCTTATTAGTATTGTGTAATTAAAGGCTTGTCGTGCCTTATACCTCCATTTTCCAGACATCAACTTTTATATCTTTAGCAAAAGACTGATGTTTTTTTTTTTTTTTTTTTTGGGTTAAATGACTTGTCTCCTGTTCTGTTTTAATTTTTTTTTATTATGCGTGTGTGGCAGTTAATGAATGATAAAAACTTGGAGGACAATGACATTGAACCTGCACCCAAGCTTATTGAAGTAGTGTTCCAGAACTGTAGGGGTCAGGTGGATCACTGGGTTGAGCCATATATTAGACTTACAGTTGAGCGTTTGCGCACAGCTGAGCGACCATACTTGAAATGCCTTCTGGTGCAAGTTGTAAGTAACTTAAGTTTTTTTATGTTATTAGATCTTCAAGATGCAGAAACATGCTGTTTGACTACATAACCCAATGATATTTCGCAGAGTGCTATTACTTTTGATATTCTGCTGCTTAATTTTAGATGTTTGTATATTATGCAGATTGCTGATGCTCTTTACTATAATGCGTCTTTGACACTCAACATATTGCAAAAGCTTGGTGTTGCTACAGAAGTTTTCAACCTTTGGTTCCAGATGTTGCAACAAACTAAAAAGAGTGGTGTGCGGGCGAACTTTAAGAGGTAATTAGCCATTCTTGCTTTGTTTTTTAGCGACATGTTACGTACTTTTGTGTAGCTGTTGTTTGTGCTGAGATATATCTTTTATAGACTTCTAATTCAGTGTATGGTTGCACATATTGATGTTGGAGGTGGCAACTTTAACCCCTCTATACACAAATTAGTCGACCGTTATTTTTACCTCGAAGTGTTCTGATGACCCTGGACATAACAGATTGAAAGTCACCCGAAATCTATTCAAATGCATAAAACCTTTCACGTTATTAAAAAGTTATGATAATGTAATTTCATAATCAAGTAATCAGATGAACACATTAAACATCATATAAAATAGAAGAGTGCTTGTGTTCTGGCTCAAATCGACCTGACATTTTTTGACCTGTTAATCAACCTGCCCATTTTGCCACCCAACTTGATGTCTTGTGTTTTTTTTTCAGGGAACATGACAAGAAAGTGTGCTGTTTGGGTTTGACATCTCTGCTTACACTTCCTTCGGATCAGTTGCCAGGAGAGGCATTGGAGCGTGTTTTCAAAGCAACTCTTGAACTGCTTGTTGCCTACAAGGATCAAGTAGCAGGTATAATTCTGGAATGTAATATTGATATTTTGCATGCCGTGTTTTCTTGATTTTATCATTATTAGAGGTATAGTATATGTTTCTATGTCATCTTATAGTAGTGTGTTTATTTGCTCAGAAGCTGCAAAGGAAGAGCCTGAAGATGATGATGGCATGGATGATGGTCTGGAAACAGATGATGGTGAAGATGATGGATCTGACAATGACATGGGAGATGATGCAGAGGATGGCGATGAAGCTGATAGCCTGAGGCTTCAGAGATTGGCTGCACAGGTTTGTTAAGTCTCACATGTTTATGTATTTAATAGAAAACAAACTGACAACATTGTAATCAATCTACAGTCTACTAAGATGAAATTTATGACTGTTTCAAACTTTCATTTAGGCAAAGTCATTCCGACCTGCTGATGATGACGATGATGACTCTGATGATGACTTCAGTGATGACGAGGATCTGCATTCACCTATCGATGAAGTGGATCCATTTATTTTCTTTATGGATACTGCAAAAGGTAAATTGAATTGAAATTTAATACTAACGAAATGTTATCCTTCTTTAGTATCGGTCAAACTATAGCACTTACAGCCTGTGGGTGAAGCCTCTAAGGAGTTGACACTTGACAGCACATATAAGATTTGAAACTGAACTATAATCATGCAAAGCGTAGTTGTCAGTATCTTTTAGAAAGTTTGCTTTTATACCCTTGGATAATATGATTTGGAACTTCACCCGAAATCTAAAAACTCCAGTTCCCCTGAGACATGTTCATGTGGAACCCATTTTTGGTAAATTTGGTTGATTGGGGTTTCTCTTTTTCTAACAGATGATAAAATGAGTAATGTTTTAAAAAAGCTAAAAGGAAAAGGGTCAAACTGGTTGATCAGGTCAAATGGGTCAAAAGTCCCTGGAAGGGGATACAGAATGCTATACTGAAAAAAACCTGTCTTATTCCAGTGATTTAGTTTTTGTAGGCATAGTTCACAAAAAATGACAGTGCTTGCAGGTTAGCACAATATGATCTGACCCGTTCTGACCTGTTAGCCCAATTTTACTGATTGAGCCATTTATATGTTTAAGCAGTTGATGTAGTTAACCCTGTTCAAGTTTATTAGGTCTAGTTGGCTAACATGGAAAGCTTTTGTTAACATGTTGTTTTGAATATACAGCTTTGCAAGCTGTAGATCAAATGAGGTTCCAAAACCTCTCGCAGACACTTGATTTTCGTTACCAAGCACTTGCAAGTGGTGTTTCTCAGCATGCAGATCAGAGAAGAGTAGAGATCGAGAAAGAGAAGTTGGAGAAGGCATCATCTGCAGTCCCGTGATGCAGGCACCTATATTCAATTTCTGCATTTTGTGCCCCTATTCTTTGGTTGTCAAACATTCAAGAACCCTTGAAGAAGTCTGGTTGGAGTCCATGTAGAAAGAGTCATTTCTGCTTGAAAAAGAATTTAAAAGAAAGCATGGGTTCTGGATATGAATGTATGTTGAGTTGAGTCTAAGTCGTCTGGCAAATCCATGGGGAGATGATGCCTGTTTGTACTTGGTTTTTGATCAGGTTATGTTTGTAGTTTAGTCTATACGGGTCAAAGAGCCCCATTGAGGATAAAATGTACCCTGTGGCTGGGGTATTTCATGCATACACAAGTCCGGATTTTGAGTGTTTGTTGATTTTTTTTTAATGTTTTTGTCTTCATTGTCTCGGTAGTAGCCGTTGAGAATGTTGTGGATATTCTTATTGCTATTTGAGATGGGTTGTGGCAGAGAATTTTGAGAGTTTTTTGGTGTCTGGTGATTGTAAACAATTATTTTTTGTTACTGGAGTACATGTCATTGATGGTCAAGGAAGTCTCGCTTGTACATTCTTAAATGTTATTTCCATTATGCAGTGTCTGCTCTTTTTTGTGGTTAGTAATTAAACCGTTATGCTTTTTTGCGTTGTATGTTTTTATCTTTACTAGCAGGGTATCCGCGCGTTGCGGCGGCGGGTACCCTGTAAATAAAATTTTATGTGAGTAATGTATCTAATTATATGTTCTTCGTGACCAATGATGATCTTATATCAAGGAGCATCTAATGAAATGAAAACATGAATATGAGAAAGGTTGCATATCAATGTTTTGATAACCAGACTGGCCGGTTTATCCAGAAATAATTGATCCAGAACTGGGTTGAACCGGACAAAACCACAAAAAGCCACCAAAAATCGGGAACCGTTTTGGGAAAGTGGTTCGTTGTACGGTCCAGTTTTAAAAACCATGTATACAAGATAAAAGTAAAGTTATATTAATTGTATGAAGTTTTTTATGTTTGATTAGCTTATACAATTAAGTATATTATTAACATGTACCTTTTAGGTTTTTTTTTTTTTTTTTTTTTTTTTTTTTTTTTNACTTTATAAGTAGTATAGATGTTGATGTCCCCCTTAGCCTTTTGTGCGCTCTCTTTTTTCCTATATATATTGTGTTTTTATGTGGTCTTTGCTTTTTTGTCCTTTTGTCTTTATTTCTCTTTAAAAGATAGGTTTTTTTGGTCAATAGCGTTGTATCTTGCTTTTCGCTCTTTGTGTTTGTAGATTTCCTTATCTTTGTTATTCTAATCTTCCACTCTTGCACTCATATTTGATCTCACGTGCATACACATAACTGGAGGTTTTTCTGGAAGTAGTCTCCTACTTTCGGGTTTTTTTTTTGGGTAAAGGGGAGTAATCCTGCACCCTGGTAAATAATATTAAAACCAAAAACGTTTAAGTACATATGAAATGTGGCTGAAGTACCACATTAACCTCAAGCGAAAACAGGTTGATAAACAAATAGCCTAGAGCTTATGACATGCCAAAAGCTCTAAACAACTCTAGAATAAAAAATGAACCTAGAACATGAATCTAAACAAAAACAAGCTAACCAGCAGCTGCCGTGAATGATGAACTTCCACCTGTCTTAGAGTTAGGAAATAAATTAGCTGATTCATCAAACCGGTTTTCAACACAATCTTCAACACCGTCATCATCAGTAGCCAAAGCAGCATATGGATTTGACGTAGCAATTCCACCTTCCTTATGGGGTATACCTTTAGACTGCAACATAGATGACGATGTAGGCACATTATTCCTAGTAGTAGCTCCCTTTTTAGGTTCACTGGTAGTCTTCTTTGGCTCATGCCTGAAATTCTGTTTGACTGAAGTACCAACCCGACTCCCGTTTCCAGACTGGGCTTTACCTTTCTTCTTCTTATGACTCACCGTTTGGAAACCATCATTAGGAGGCATAGTATAAGGCTTAGCGACAGTTGAAGTAGTAACAACAGGAGGACTAATCACTGTTTTAGGACAATGATCATGGATATGCCCAAAAATCTTACATAAAGTACACCTGGGAGGCCTCCATTCATACTCAACTCGGATAGTTTCTTTAGTAAACTCATCCCCTAAAAGAGGGGATACCAATAGTAATAACATCTACGAGCTCAGCCTCAGAACAAACCTCAATTAAGCACCGAGCAAAACTACTTCTACCCCAAGAATCCTTACACATAGAGCTTGTGTACGAATCAAGCATAATAGGTTTGCCAATAAATGAAGCAATCAAGCTAATTCCAAAACCTCTACTGACAGAGTATGTTGCATACACATATTTACGGGAATTTGTGACAGCTAGACACTCCACTTGTTTCAATCATACATCATTTTCAATTTGTGGGTCCCATTTCGTGTGAGGCGAAATAAGGATGTGATGGTGGTTTCTTATAAATAACTTGAAGAAAAATGAGATGGTACTCAAATAGTGATTACAAATACGGATAGAACCTAAGATTTGCCATTGGTTTATTATATTACATTTCTCCTCAGTTTTAATCTGCAATATGTGATTTTGAACCTCTTACTTTGTCTAACATGATATCTACAAATTTTCTTTGTTAGGTTTGCATCTGGGTGCTACTAGAAGTCCCGGGGTTACTTTTCTTTTCAACGTATACTCTCCTTGTCCTATTTTGGGCTGAGATATATCACCAGGCTAGTAAAATTTACCCTCTGGTTTTTAATCTTGTTCTTCTAATTTTCTGCTATCTTTTAATAACTTGGTATTTTCATACTGGAGCAGGCTAGAAGTTTGCCAACAGATAAACTCAAGACCACCTACGTGTGTGTTAATGTGGCAGTATATGTCATTCAGGTTAGCTACTTCTACACATTCCATGTTTATGAAACCAAAAGTTCAAAAAGATAATTTGAGGTCCGATTCTGGTCTATATTATGCATCTAACATAGTGTTTTATATCAGGCTGGTATCTGGATGTACCTGTGGATAGATGACAGCAGCATGGTTCAATTTGTGGGAAAAATATTTATTGCTGGTAAGTCTAGTATTTTAGCCTTTCAACTTTGATTCAGTTGAGCCCCTCTCTATTGAAAAGTGTTGTTAGCTTATAATTAACATAAGATTGGTTTAATAGTATATAATTCTAATACGGATTACATCTCTTCATAAGAAACTTGGATTATCTTTACATGATTATAGTGCAAGATTAGTCGATTAAACCCAATCTAATACTAAGTGTTTGGATGTGTGTTACAAATATAATTATCTCTATTTCACGACTTTTAGTCGCAATAATAAGTTTTTATTGTTCGGATAAATAGATCTGTCTTTTAATTATCTGATTATTTAGGGGTCCAATGGTTAGTTGTGACTTTTGGATAATGAGTTTCACACTGTTCGGAACAAAATTGATTATAAAAAGTGTTTTAAAATTGACACAGTTGCATTTCTATAATTCAAATTGGGAGACTTGCATTCGTATCCCATTGGAACTATCTCCTTATAATCATATTATGTTTCTTTCCAAATCGTCAAGCCACATAACGAGACCAAAACAAATCGAAGGGTCAGTGTGGATGAATTTGAGATGTCACAGTTTGGTAGTGGTTCAAACTCTTGCACGTTTCATGATATTCACGTGATACTGTGTTCTGCAGTTGTATCATTCATGGCAGCATTGGGATTCTTGCTTTATGGAGGAAGGTATTGAGTTCATATTAGAAATTATTTATCATCTTGCCGGCTTTATTCCATTGGTAAAACTAAATCTTTGTGTTTTGCTAACCTCATGGATTGTTGTATTCCATGCATTCAGATTATTCTCCATGCTGCAACGCTTCCCTATTGAATCTAAAGGGAGAAGGAAGAAACTTCATGAGGTTGGTTCTTTCTTATACCAGTATATTATTAATTTAATATTATATGTAAATAGTCGCCCCTTTACGTTTTCCAACTTTATGTAATTTTGTGGTAAAACCACCATGATTTGGTCTTTAATATGTGTGATAGTGTGTTGGTTACTTGGCCTCGACCTGTTTACGTATTAACGGGTTGATTTCGGCTACTTTTTATCGTTTCGGTGGGCCGAATACAAATAGTAGCTAATAACGGAATGAATAAGTCATCGAAAATCTATTTTTAATCAGAGAGCTTAATTGTTATTATCCCAGTTCAGTCCATACCTCTACGTGTCCATATTTTATGATGGCTACTCCCTTTAGGAACTTTTTTTTGAGACTTGAAAAATACACCTTAAATAATATGATTTTCATCCCAAGTATTATTTGGTGACATTTGATTTTCAAACTATATTCGTTTGCAAGGTAGTGGTTTATTGATCTCTGTTTGAGAGCAAAATAAATGGCATTGGACTAGACTAATTCTTCTTAAACAATATGATATAATTCTAATAAAAATGAATTGATATTGTGCTTGTTCGGTTTGTTACCTCAACTTATTATAGTTGGATTGTCAACACATGTAATTTTTTGTGCTATATTTTGCAGGTTGGATCTGTGACAGCAATATGCTTTACTTGCTTCGTCGTAAGATGCTTTGTGGTAAGTTTCTATCTACCTTCCTCACCTGTATTTTTCCTGAATGAATAGGAAAAAATAAAGAAGCAGTTTTTCCTTGACAGAACTAAGATGCATGTGGCGTCGTTGACATAATTTGCGAAAAGTGAGGAGTTATAATAACTCGACTCATCCTATGTGAATATAGAATGGGATGTTTCACCTTACAATTCTTATGTCGTGTGCCACTAATAACTTTCACCATCTTTAAGTAGATTGGGGGTTATTAGCCTTGAGCTTAAGGTGTTGTAACTATGGGACCCTGGTTCAGGCTTTACCCAAAAATATTTTTTTATTTATATTTTTAATATATAAAATTATCTAATGAGCAAAGTATGTTAATAAATTGTTACTATCTGAAAAGTGATTCAGAAGGTTTCTGTGTGTTTGAACTTTGAATACACATGGGATGACACTAAATCTATTTGACCAGTTTTCTTTGTTAGTTAATATACTCTTAACTTGACCTCTTTTACATGTCAGAAAGAAACATACCAAATCGTGACTATTTGAAAAGTAATTCAGAAGGTTTCTGAGTGATTGAATACACATGGGATGGCATTGAATCTATTTGACCAGTTTTCTTTCTTAGTTAAAACTCTTAACTTGACCCTTTTTACGTGCCAGAAAGAAACACACCAAGTCAACCCATCTATAGGTGAATGGCTTGAAATGGCCACGTCTAGAGTTCTTGCATCGAGTGCTTGATATATTGTATGGGGAAAACATTATTACTAAACTGAATTTCACCAACCGCAGGATGTTCTGTCAGCTTTTGATTCAGAGGTGTCATTAGACGTTCTTGATCATCCGGTCTTAAACTTGACTTTTTACATGGTACTGTACCAAGAACCAATTTTCAATAATTTATATTTTTTCTGATTTTCTCATAAATTAAGACTTTATTTTTCAAATTTGTTTTTCTTTTTGGTGGTCAACAGCTAGTGGAGATCCTCCCTTCCGCTCTGGTGCTTTACATTCTAAGGAAGCTGCCGCCCAAGAGAGTTTCAGCGCAGTATCGCCCTATTGGTTAAGTATGGCTGCTGCATCATTCTTTGTACAATACATGGAAAGTAATTTATCTGGCTTGAAAATCTGAGACGCGAGGCTGTAATATTTTTGTGGGAAAAACATGGTTAAGGTATTGAACTTGATAGGGTGATTTTTTCAAGGATATTTATAATAATGATCGGGGAATCATGTGTTTCTTTGTTTAGTTATCCGTTTATGAGAGAGGTCAATGTTGTCCCGACAGGTTCGTCTCATCATGTATATGATTTATGAAGAAGATAAATGTTTATCTTTTTCAGTGATGTGGAGATTAGTCCCGACAGGGTGATAGGAAGAAGATGATGTTTATTTTTTATTTTTTTATTTTGTAATTTTTGTTATAAAAATGTTATTTGTATTTTTATTTAATGAATAAAAAAATTAGTTTGTTTAAAAAAATTGAAAGAAAAATAAAATAAAAATAGCGAGTCTTAAAAAGGGCGGTGTTAATGGTGTTATGAGTGGGGGGTATTTTTGTGTTAAAAGCGAGAATGCTGAGATGACGATGAGTTGAGAACACTTTTTGGTGTCATTTGTGTTAGGACACCTAGTGCTCTAAAGTCTACTTGTTAACTTTTTAAGGATTACCTGATGAATTATATGAGATGCCAATGGTGAATACTCTTGTACACTAGGGTAGACAGGTTCTCATTAATCAGTATCCTTGCAGAAAAGCAAATTACAAGAATATCCTGGTCATTCCTGGATCTTCTCATGGAAAAGGAGCATGCCAAATGAGACCGATGACTTTTGATGACGTGAAATGAGAATGAACTACATTACTCCATGGTGAAAAACTTGTGAACTCTTTGCTTCCAAGTGAAATAAGCACTTTGACTAAAGGAGAGATAAAAGATGACTAATCTTAACGTCTATTTGAACCACACACTTTCTGAAACAAGACGATGGGTTGTGTGCATTGTAAATTCTGAAATACCGTTTAGGCAAGTCTCAACCGTTTTGGTTTATAATATATCTTTATTTGACTCCTTAAACGAAAGTATAACCCATGTCGACTCGTTTACACTTCCTTTTTTGCAAATAAACTATATTATATTGACCGGGATTGTTAAAAAGATCAGCAGGATTTATACTTGATGATGGAAACATTTTAAAGCAACCTTCTTTGACAATACATCTAGGGTAATGACCGTGGACTAGAACTCATGGACTAATCCCGAATATTTGGTTCTTTGAACCGAATTTGCAGTGCTAAAATTACTTATGTTCGACCAACTATGTGGAGAACTAGAAAACTGAATACTTTCTTGCCTGAGTCGCTTTCGCACACCTGGCACCCTTTCAGTTCTAACATTGCTTTGGCCAGGGAATATTGGGGCAACCACCAAAATTTAGAATTTTAGGCACTAGTCTCCACATCACTGAAAAAGATAACATTTACCTTCACGGGTTTGCCATGTTGTGACAAGAAACACTAATGAAGGGCACAATACAACAGTGGCGTAAACATACCCAATTTAACAGGTGGTGGCTAAGCAAGGAAGAAGAAAAGATGTAGCGCCAGAAGGCAACAATAGTCAGAGCCACAATATAAGATTAAGGGTTTAGTTGGTTCTAAAACCAGATTTGAGCAAGAATATAATAAATAACTTGATCCAAACTTTATCCGCAAGCACCCAACAATTGAGTATTGAAAACAAGAACCTGTAGGCATCTAAAATTTTGAAAACTTTGACATTGCAATTTTGAAGTCGACTATTATCAACTTACTTATACCAATATATATTGATAGTGCTAAAAATACCAATTGTCAGCAATACTTTACAGGAACATCTTACAAAATGAGTACCTAAAAAATCATTTGTGCAAACGAAAAACATGAATCTTGATGTGTTTACAAGGAGGTCAAATCACTCTTCAGCCCACCATATCATGTGATCATTGTCTAATATCTTGCACGAGTGGGGCTGCAAATCTCACATCTGCAGGGTGTGCGACTATAACAGGTTCATCAGCAAAGAGTGACTTGATAAATGAGGGGGTTTTTAGAGGCCGTCGACCACTCAATCTTGGATATACATCTTCAAGAAAGTAGTAGGCGTGACCAGCGACCATTCCCTGTGACATCAATATTTCTTATAGACAAGAGATGGTAAAAGTTGCTGGACTTATCCTATCATATATAATGCACGGGATGATCACGCATGAATGGAGCATATAGATGTATCAGATATGTCAAACAGAAACAAGATAGACTCGATCCAGAAATCTTTCAAAGGGTATGCATTCAAAGAAAGAAAAAAAAAAAATAAATGATATAGAGTATGAACTTTAGTGTTACACTCTAAAAAAATACTTATAAAAATTCTTTAACACTACGGATAGTGCTCAAAGGCTATGCACGGCCTCAAAGTATGTCCGGCCTTGAACGTGTCAGCAAATAACGAAAGCATTATATATACTAGAATCATATGAACATTTCCTTGATATATCATAATAATAATAATAATAATAATAGTAGTAGGAGTAGTAGCAGTAGTAGCAGTAGCAGCAGTAGCAGCAGCAGTAGCAGCAGCAGCAGCAGCAGCAGCAGCAGCAGCAGCAGCAGGAGGAGCAGGAGCAGCAGCAGCAGCAGCAGCAGCAGCAGCAGCAGCAGTAGTAGTCGTGGTAGTCGTGGTAGTCGTGGTAGTCGTGGTAGTGGTGGTAGTGGTGGTAGTGGTGGTAGTGGTAGTAGTGGTAGTGGTGGTAGTAGTAGTGGTGGTAGTGGTAGTAGTGGTAGTAGTAGTAGTAGTGGTAGTCGTGGTAGTGGTGGTAGTAGTGGTAGTGGTGGTAGTGGTGGTAGTGGTAGTAGTGGTGGTAGTGGTGGTAGTGGTAGTAGTGGTAGTCGTGGTAGTAGTGGTGGTAGTGGTAGTAGTAGTAGTAGTAGTAGTAGTAGTAGTAGTAGTAATAATAATAATAATAATAATTATAATAATAATAATAGTAATAATAATAATAATAATAATAATAATAATAATAATAATAATAATAATAATAATAATAATAAATCACATTAAGAAGCAGAAAAACACTAAGAGGGTGTTTGGCTTTGCTATTGTTATGGATGAAACAAACTGTTTTAGCTTATCTTGGTGTAGAATAAGAAACTTTCCATATATCTCAAATTGATAAATAACTAGATACACCTATGAAAACCTAATTAATGATGAAATAATAAAAAACCAAACAACCATATATATAAGAACCCAACAATCAAATAACAAATTTAATTACCTCAAGGGAACAGCCAACAGTGGTAAGAACAGCAGCTGTTAAATAAGAACGAGTTATAACAGGCATCTGTTTATACCATTCTTCCACTACTTGTGCCATTTTTCTTAAAAAAAAAAAAAAAAAAAAAAAAAAAAAAAAAAAAAAAAAAAAAAAAAAAAAAAAAAAAAAAATCTTATGAAACAAATCAGCAAATATATTATTAAAGATGAAAGAACTGGAAAAATCTACAAGATGAATATATTCAAACAAAGTGTCTATTCTAATCTTAGTGGCGCGTGGAAGAGACGTGTGATGTAAGGAGCGCGTGTTGGGAAATCCGGGTTAAATTGTGAGGGGATTTTATCGTACTTTTGTCTTGTCTTGTGATCTTTTTTTACTTTGTTTTGTTTCTCACTTGTACTGTTGTTTTGTCCGTGGCAATCACTTGTGCACGAATGTTGTAAAATCAATCACTTGGCTTCACGGAAATTAATAAGTTTTGTAATTTTGTGTATTCAAATTTTGGCATCCGTAGTGCATTTTCTAAAAGTATGTTTTAACACTAATATGTTTTAGATGAACATTTTTTCATAGTAATGCACTAATTTCATATATCAAGCCCGTTTGAGCATTGTCTCTTGTACGGTTAAGTCATATTTAGTTAAAGGTATAGCACTGTGCCAATACTTAGAATTACACGGTTAAGACATATTTAGCTAAAAATAGCGTCTTAAATAATAACTAACCACATGTAATTCTTTTATTGATGTTGATGACGTATAGTCTGCCTTCGGGTCACGAACCCGACCACTGGACGTCACTAACACTTAAGCCCACCACGTGTGGGCTACTATGGTAACGATTTGGGCTTACGAGGGCCCAAACCGGAATCTATTATTGGTTTTGATATAGGATCTCTTATTTATGGGATAAGGATCAAAAGACCGTATTAATAGGGATACGCCGAAGAGTAAGGAACACGAAACCTACAAGATTTCGTGTGTATATAAAGGGCATCACGGCTCTCATTGAGGTATCATCTAATAACCCTAACTCTTCACTAAACCCTAAAACCGATTACTTACTCTCACGCCGGAGGATAATCGTGGGAAACAATCCCACAATAACCATAACGGTGTTTTCTTTGTTCTCTTAGTGCGCAGGTCTCAAGCATTAAGATCTTGATACAGGAACAAGAGTCTAAACAAGGAATGCCCAACTTTTGTATCAACAAGTGGCACCATCCGTGGGAAACTAAAAACTAGAATGACAAAGCACGGAAACTCAAGCCAGCGGACTCCGCAGGCGAAGAAAACGCACAGCGACCTACAGGGGAAGAAGCAACAAAGTGATCCATCCCCTAAGCAGGCCCCTGGAACAACCAGTGCGCCCGAACACCAAAGATCAGACTCAGATCTGATCTTTCCAACAATAAGACCCTTCACAGGGACTACTCTGGCCGCTACGGCAACCACCAGCGCGGGAGATCTACAACGCACCCTTTTTACCACCCCCTCCAAGCGGTGCCAGAAACAGACCTCGCTGAGCCGCCATGTGCGCCTGCTCGAAACGAGGGTCCTGATTTGGAAGCAAACATCCTTGCGCTAGAAGGAGTCGCGCCTGAATTAGCGCCAAGTGAGTTCGTGTCTCAAAACTATGAAACCTTGGCCGCCCTTATGAGAGAGGAAGCGAAGAAGAGGTCAAGTCGGCGCCTGCAAGCCCGGCTCAACTTTGACCCCGAATATGAAACATCCCCACCGCGTCACCGAAAGGAGAGACGCGAGAAAGATGGCCGCCGACCACCGGTGTTTACTAGGATTGGTAGGAAAGCGGTGGATGATGAAGCAATTGACTGGCCATATTTGTCAGAGAGCGAAGACGATGGAGGGCGTACTAATGTCCATACTAGGCTGGGTAGTCGCAGAGTCCATGACAGACTTGGGCGACAGCGCTCCCCTAGCGAAAGCCCTTCAAGGCTTGCTGGTCGCAGGGTTCATGATAGATTGGGGCGACAGCGCTCCCCAAGCGAAAGCCCTTCAAGCTCGGATTCCGAGGACAGTCGACGCAAGCGCCGCAAAAGAGTAAGCCTGTCTTCAACTGACTCCTCGGACAACGAGGAAACAGGACACTGGAAGTCCAGGAAAAGATACCACGACCAGGAGGACGAAGATATGTCTCGCCCCTGGCGCCGCCAAAAGGTTGATGCGTTTACTCGGCGCATCAGCGATTTTTGAGAAAACAAGAGAAGGCGCATGCCCACTAATGTGAAAATCTATGATGGGACAGGTGATCCGGATGACCACTTAAAAATTTTCGAATCAGCCGCTACCATCGAAAACTGGCCACAACCTGTGTGGTGCCACATGTTTAATTGCACGTTAGTTGGGAATGCGCGAAACTGGTTCAGTAAGCTGCCACTTAGGAGCATCGATGGGTTTGAAGAGTTGCGGAAGGCGTTTCGTTTGAACTTTACTCAGAGGAAGAGGTGCGCCAAAAACCCCTGTCGAACTGGCTAGAGTAAAACAGCGCCAAGGGGAATCCACAAGCGCTTATGTGGAGCACTTTAAGGACGAATGCATACATGTCAAAGCATGCCCCGAGATACTAAAGATCTCTGGATTTATGAACGGGATCAATAACCCAGAACTTATCAAGAAGTTAAACGACAGAGTCCCCCAAACCTTTGACGAGCTCATAAAGCGCACAAGGTCCTTTATCCAAGTAGAAGCCGCCGCTTTCGACAGCAAGAAAAGCTACTCAAACTATAGGTCACAAGAACAGCCCAGGAGACAATCCAATGACCAGAGTAGCAACCGTGATAAAAGCTACCGCAGTNGCAAGCGCCGCAAAAGAGTAAGCCTGACTTCAACTGACTCCTCGGACAACGAAGAGACAGGAAATTGGAAGTCCAGAAAAAGATACCACGGCCAGGAGGACGAAGATATGTCTCGCCCCTGGCGCCGCCAAAAGGTTGATGCGTTTACTCGGCGCATCAGTGATTTTTAGAAAACAAGAGAAGGCGCATGCCCACTAATGTGAAAACCTATGATGGGACAGGTGATCTGGATGACCACTTAAAAATTTTCGAATCAGCCGCTACCATCGAAAACTGGCCACAACCTGTGTGGTGCCACATGTTTAATTCCACGTTAGTTGGGAATGTGCGAACCTGGTTCAGTAAGCTGCCACGTAGGAGCATCGATGGGTTTGAAGAGTTGCGGAAGGCGTTTCGTTTGAACTTTAATCAGAGGAAGAAGTGTGCCAAAAACCCTGTCGAACTGGCTAAGGTAAAACAGCGCCAAGGGGAATCCACAAGCGCTTATGTGGAGCACTATAAGGACGAATGCATACATGTCAAAGCATGCCCCGAGGTACTAAAGATCTCAGGATTTGTGAACGGGATCAATAACCCAGAACTTATCAAGAAGTTAAACGACAGGGTCCCCCAAACCTTTGACGAGCTCATGAAGCGCACAAGGTCCTTTATCCAAGGAGAAGCCGCCGCTGCGGACAACAAGAAAAGCTACTCAAACTATAGGTCACAAGAACAGCCCAGGAGACAATCCAATGACCAGAGTAGCAACCGTGATAAAAGCTACCGCAGTCAGGGGGCGGGTGAGGGAATGACAAATATACTCCATTAACGAAGACTCCAAGGGAGATATTTGTCACGAAAGGCGCAAACTTCCCGAAACCTCCACCAATGCGCACCCCAGAAGATCGGCGCGTAGGGAACGGGTACTGCGAGTACCACGGACAGAAGGGCCATACCACCAACGAGTGCGTCCAATTGCGCCAACTAATTGACAAGCTAGTGAAGGAAGGCATATTGGATCACCTCGTCAAAAACATCAAAGAGGGGAAAGACAAACAAAAGACAGGTGGCAAAAAAGAAGCACCCAAGGACAAGGCTGACACCATCTACATGATACAATCATGGCAGCGAAAGACGAGGCAAAAAGTCAGCCAAAAATTCTCTTATGAAACAAAAATCTCTTTCCCCACCTTGACTGTGGACAACGCAGTGACGGAGCCACTAACCATCGAGATAAGCACGAGGGGTCACAATATCCACCGCATATATGTCGATGGAGGGGCGTCCGCAGATATAATGTATGAGCACTGCTTCAAGAGACTGGGGCCTGAGATCCAAGGTCAGTTAAGCCCGGCCACGATGTCGTTGACTACCTTTACAGGAGAAAAGATATGGCCGATGGGGCAAATTCGACTACTAGTCGTGGTCGGTAATGAAGAACACTCCACGGCGGCCTGGATAAATTTTATGGTGATCAAATCTCCCTCGCCATATAACGACATCATTGGAAGACCAGGGATATCAGCCATGCGCGCGGTACCATCCACAGCACATGGTATGCTTAAATTCCCAGTGGAAGGCGGCATTGTTACCATCTACAATACCGTAGTACCACCTAGGGAGTGTAACACGATCACGAGTGAGACGGAACACACTCCAGAACAGCGCGCAGCTAAAGTATCAAACCTGAAGGTCGCAATCCATCCAGATTACCCGGAGCAAGAAATAACGATCGGGGGATCACTGTCTGACAAAGGCAGAGCAGCCGTGTGCGCTCTCTTGCAAAGGAATCTGGACATTTTCGCATGGGAACCAAAGCACATGACTGGTGTGCCACGATCGATTACAGAACACAAGTTGCAAATCCGACAAGGATATTCCCCGGTGCGACAGAAAAAGCGCGGTCAAGCTCCAGAGCGCGCAAAAGCCATCCTCGAGGAAGTACGCAAGCTAGTGGACGCAGGGATCATGCGAGAAGTTTATTACCATGATTGGCTCTCTAATCCAGTGATGGTCAAGAAGAGTGATGGCAGTTGGAGGATGTGCGTGGACTTCACGGACCTCAACAAAGCATGTCCACAGGACTGCTACCCATTACCAGAGATAGACTGGAAGGTGGAATCTTTATGCGGATACCCCTTTAAATGCTTTTTAGACGCATACAAATGGTACCACCAAATTCAAATGGCTAAAGAAGATGAGGAAAAAACGGCCTTCCACACAAGCCAAGGTATCTATTGTTATACAAAGATGCCTTTTGGATTGAAGAACGCGGGCGCCACCTACCAACGATTGGTAGATAATGCATTTGCAAAACAGGTGGGCCGCAACCTGGAGGTCTATGTTGACGACCTTGTCATTAAAAGCCATACTGAAGACGAGTTGGTGCGCGACATTAAAGAAACGTTTAGAACACTGGGAAAGATCAACATGAAGTTGAATCCTAAGAAATGCTCTTTCGGCGCTACAGAAGGCATGTTCCTTGGATACTTGATAGAGCCTGATGGCATCAAGCCATCCCTAGAAAAAACAAAGGCTGTCATCGAACTTCCTTCACCACGCACGTTGAAAGAAGTCCAGTTGCTGAATGGAAAGCTAGCCGGGTTGAACATATTCCTATCCAAATCAGCAGATAAGTCACTCCCTCTCTTTAAAACACTCAAGAAGTGTACAAAAAAGGGAGACTTTCGGTGGACTATGGAGGCGGAAGAAGCTTTTGCACAGCTTAAGCAACACATAGCAGCGCTTCCCACAATAGTCGCACCCCGACCAGGGGAAGAGTTAATCATGTACTTATCTGCGTCTCATGGAGCAATTAGCGCGGTGCTACTGACAGATAGAAACTCAGTACAAACACCCATATACTTTGTAAGCAAGGCACTCAAGAAGACGGAGGTTAACTATAGTGCAATGGAAAAGTTGGTCTTGGCATTAGTGTAAGCCGCCAAAAGACTGCGCAGGTACTTTCAAGCGCACCCCATAGCGGTGATCACAGACCAACCTATCAAGCAAGTTATCTCCAAAACTGACGCATCTGGGCGATTACAAAAATGGAGTGTATTGCTAGGCGAGCATAACATCTCTTATAGGCCATGCACTGCGGTTAAGGGGCAGGTCCTAGCAGACTTCATCATCGAAAAACCAGATACCGACGCTGCAACTTCACAGACCAAGGTAGCACTACAAGAACCATGGGTTCTATTCACGGATGGATCCTCATGCGTGGATGGTTTGGGGGCAGGCCTTATCCTCACCAATCCAGAAGGACTGGAATTCACCTATGCACTGCTCTTTGAATTCACAGCCACGAACAACGAGGCAGAATATGAAGCCCTAATTGCCGGACTGTGCATTGCAACTCGAATGGGTGTGCGCAACCTAGAGGCGAATGTGGATTCCCGACTAGTAGCCAACCATGTGTCAGGTGAATATGCGGCTAAAGAGGATAACATGATTCAATACCTCGACAAGACCAAGTCCTTAATCCAGGGGTTTGACAGGTTTACCATTAAACAAGTTCCTTGAGGGGAAAACAAAAAGGCAGATGCGCTAAGCAAGATCGCATCTACAAGCTTCGCGCACCTGTCAAAACAAGTGTTGGTGGAGATCCTAAAGAACAAATCCATCTCGGAGATGGAGATATCTACAGTGATTGAGGAGCAGGATCCTACATGGATGACCCCTATTGTCGAATTCATAAGCAAGGCATATTGCCTCAGGAACAGAAGGACGCTCGATGGATACGGCGCACAGCGCAGCGTTTCGAACTTCGAGACGGTATCCTATATCGGTGCTCATTTTTACAACCATGGCTTCGGTGTGTCGGACCTCTCCAGGCAGATTACGTACTCCGAGAAATCCACTCCGGTTCATGCAGTATGCATTCAGGACCACGGTCCGTTGTAGCACGAGCCTTGCAGTCAGGATACTACTGGCCCACTATGCATCGCGACGTGCGGGATATGATAAGAAAGTGTAGCGACTGCCAAGTTCACAGACCCATCCCGCGCCAACCACAACAAGAGCTAACGCCTATTACCTCGCCATGGCCATTCTATAAGTGGGGTATCGACATTGCGGGCCCCTTCCCTGTTGCAGAAGGGGGACTGAAATTTCTTATTGTGGCTATAAATTACTTCACTAAGTGGATTGAGGCAAAAGCAGTGGTGACAATTACAGGTAACCAAGTGAAACGATTTGTTTGGGACAATATTGTATGCCGCTTTGGATTACCTGGGGAAATCGTCTCGGACAACAGAAAACAATTCCGCGATAACCCGTTCAAAGACTGGTGCGAGAAACTGAATATCACATAGCACTTCGCGCCGGTTAAACACCCACAAACCAATGGCTTGGTTGAGCGCACAAATCGCAGTCTGGGCGAAGGAATTAAAGCACGCCTAGACAGGCACAAAGGAGGATGGGTGGAGGAATTGTCACACGTCTTATGGGCACACTGTACATCAATCAAAGTTAGCACTGGAGATACTCCCTTTTCTCTTGTCTACGGGACAGAAGCTGTCATACCGGCTGAAATTGGGATGCCAACTATCCGTACGGCGGAAGTTAATGTCGCAACCAATGGTGATGAACAGCGTATAAACTTGGACCTATTGGAAGAAAGGCGCGAGCGCGCAGCTATATGCGAGGAAAAAGCTAAGTCGAAAATGAAGGGATACTACGATGCTAAAGTTTGAAGCACCTCATTCAGACTAGGCGACTTCGTATATCGCGCTAACGATGCGAGCCACGCAGAAGACACATGAAAGCTTGGACCAAAGTGGGAAGGACCCTATGAGGTCATTGAAGCACTGGGAAAAGGCGCATACAAACTGCGTGACAAAGATGGCCACGAGCTACAACGCACATGGAACATTTGCAATCTCAAGAGATGCTATCTTTAGAAGGGGCTACGGCCTCACACACGGACACTCATGCACTTTCGTAAGTGCTCAATAAATATCCGTGTATTTATATGTAACACCCTGATATGTGTTAAATCACATATCGTTTATTCACCATTTTAAGACCAAAAAGACCGAAAACGCTAACAAATGCCAAAGATATTTGTTGTTTTTGTGTTTTTAAATGTGCAGGTACGGATATACGTGAAATGGCCAAAAATCAAGACAAAAGCAACAAAACGAACACGGGATTGGAACGAGTGTCAAGAATCGATACTGGGAAGCATTTTCTCAAGCCTTGATCGAGATTGAGTTCAAAATGTCAATTATGGTCCTTGAAGAATTATCATTTGGCAAGAAGTACCCTTGAGCAAATTTACACAAGTGGCCCTTATTTTTTCAGAAAAGTACAATTTGGTCCTTGTGATTTTTTTTAGCTGCCAATGTATTTCATCCAATAAACATTTAAACATAAACCCAAAAACCCACAAAACCAGGCCCAATCCCATTTTTTATAAACACTAGCTCAGCCCACACCCTTTCCCACTTAACCCGGTCCAACAAAACAAATAAATATAAAAATAACACACCCCGCGCCTTATTCTTTTCCCCAATTTCTTTTCCCAGAAATACCCAAGAACCCTAAAAGTCTAATCCATCAATTAACCTCGTATTTAGGGGTAATTGAGTCAAATCCCATCACCACTGACACCTTGTCAGAGTTTGGCAGATAAAGAATGACAAATGGCAGAACGTGATTGGCCAATACACGTCATTGGGAGGAATACAAGTTGCTGATTGGTCCAAGTGAGTCAGAGGGAATCTAAGAGGGATATTCTGAAGTATATTCGTGTTCTGGACCCTTCTTGAGAGAGAATCCAATGAATGTTAAGCCTCTCCTCCACAGTTATAAATAGGACTAGTTGTAGCCTGATTAGTGTGTAATTTTTGAGTGAAGTGTTACTCTGTCGAATTTTCATTTGAATTGTACTTGTTTTTAATCAATGAATAAATGAAGTGTTTTAGTTAATAAGCTTTTCTTTTTAATTCTGCTTTCATAATTCTCATAAGTTCCTTTGAATAGTAGTTGTTATAATCTCATAAGCTTACTCAAGCTTATGAAACTTTTATAAGAGCTTTTAGTTTAAATGTGTTGATAGTGTTCATAACTCATTTAAAAATAATAAAAAAATATAATGATGAAGATTCTGAGGTGAATAATGAAGAAAGAGTTGTGATCATTGATCAGAGGCTGGTTTGAGCTTATCTAGAGCCTATCCACAGAGGTAGGCTAGCTTTGGAAGATCTCAGAGAGCTGAGATCCAGCTTTGTAAGGCCACAATTTACTTTTCAGTTCAAATTTCTTATACTTGTAGCTTATTTTAGATAATTGTTGTATGATAGTGTAGTGTGTTGATTTTTGCTTGATGACTGTTAAATTGGTGTTATACAGTAGTTTCAGTGTTAATTGAGCTTATTTGATTCATTTCTATACAAGTTTGTAGAATCTGCATAGTGTACTGTAGTAATTGTGATTGATCTGTGATTCCTTGTTCAGCTGGTTATTAGTTGGAATTTATTGTTGAATTTGTTTCTATTACTGATATTACATTAGATTTGATCTTTATTCAGCTGGTTATTAGTTTAGATATTGATAAGTTAGTGTTATTTGAAGATTTAAGGGCTGTTTGGATCTGCTTTGTTTGGACTGTTATTGATGTTAACTTGTTGTTTGATCTGCACTTTTAGTTTACTTTAGGTAAAATTAGGTGAGATAGTGCATAATACAATAGGACTATTACATAGAAAGTCAATCTAAGCTTAGATTCTAGTTTACAGATGCATGTTAAATATTCAGTTTGAGTGTTCTTGCTAATAGGTGCATTATAGTGCAAGTTAGCTTAAACTAGTGTTATATCAGCTCCATAGTACATTTAGGACTAGCTTTAATCAATAGAATTTTACAAAAGTCAAATTTTCATAAAAACTTAAATAGTCAAAATCAACAATGATCTATCCAATAGCTCAGATTGATAAGTTGATGTCTGCTCAATCACTTGGCCTACTTGTTTGATATTTGGTGATTTTAAGAGCTTGAAGTTCCAGATTTTTGGATTTGAACTTGTCTGCTACTAAATCTCTTGTCTGCACAGCTTATTTTGCCCATAAAAGTGCATTTAGGCTGCTGAGATCAGGATTGCCAGATTTAAGGATTTAGTTTTTGCTTTCTTTTTATGCTTAATTCTTGATTGCCTAAGCTTGATAGTTAGTGTTTCAGTGTGATTGAATCATTTGCTTTTGTGAAATTGGCTTATGTGAACATTTAGCTAACTGCTTTTGATAACTGCTCATACAGATAGAATTTTTCAATGTCTCATCATCACTTTTTCTTGCATCAAATTAGGTTAGTAATTAGTTAGTTATACATAGAGCTTTTCATGTTTTCTTGTTCTCAGCTAGGTTGTCTCCTTTTTGCCCTCTTAAGTTTCTAGTGTAGTGCTTATTTTGAGTGCTTATTCTAGGCTGCTAAGTAGGTGTTAAGAGCTGATTTGCTTGTTGATCATTAGGTCTGCATTAGTGAGATTTAGATTAACAACATAAATTTGTTTGTTGTTCTGAGCATTTTTGAGCTTAATTAAGTGATTTTCATGATTTCTGAACCTCCTGCTTATTCTGGATCAGTTTAGCTTATTGCTTAGCTTTTAATTGCTTAATAGTTTCATTTGAGTAATCTGTTGTATTCTATGATCTGAATTCTATTTGTTAGTGCTTAATTGAGTAATTTGTACCTTCTGAGTCAATTTCAGTAAGTTTTGTTACAAGTGCTTATTAATAAGCACTTGCAATAAGCTGTCATTAAGCCAAAAAGCACTTTTAAGCTGTTTTTCCAACTTTTCTTATTTTTAATAGATTTCAAATAGTGATTTAGATTTTCTGTAAAAATTTCATAATTTTCTGAATTCATTTACTATTTCTTTTTATTTTTAAATAGTTTTTACAATTTTAAATCATTTTTAATTTCAATTTAAATCACAAAAAGACAAAAAATAGTTTCTGATTTTATTTCTAAATTTCATTTTTAGTTTAATAAGATTTTTAGAAAATAATTTTGTAGAATGAAATTTTCATTTTACAATTAGTTTGAATTTCTTTTATTAAATAACAATACAAAAATAGTTTTTAATTCATAATAAATAAATAAAAAGCTAAAAAAAATATTTTTCTTTTTCTCAAAATTCTTTTTAGTTGTTTAAAGTTTTTAGAAAATTGTTCCACATTTTTAGGATCATTTTTAAATAAAAGTCGCGTTTTATTTTGTACGTTACGTTTTTATATTTCACGTTTGCATTTCCGTTTTCAGATTTTAGAACTTTGTGCATATATAGCTAGTACTCTGTGCTTAATTTGATATATTTTTGTACAATTTGAATTTCATTTCCTCTATTTTCACTTTACACCTTTCATAAACACGGTTTATCAATCACAATAAACAATTTTCCATTTAACCTTCACTGAGACACGACCCGAGTAATTTCTTATTCGTTGAGAAATTACTTGGTTATTATATACTATACTATTCACGACACATCACACCCCAACCCGAAAACGGCTAAAGTGTAACATTATGGAGTCAATCAGAACACAAGTGAAACGGAGATACAAAAGTAATACAAAACTTACAAGGGTTACAATGGGAACAAAACAAAGTACAAGGTACAAAAGGGTAGCAACAATGCTAAGCCCAAAACAAAACTACTTCTAAACATCTCTAAGTCCAGCAAGTATCTAACAGGGTGAAGTCTTCTAAGCCCATGAGCAAAACCTTCGTCCATAACCCAGCTTCCTACTAAACCTGCCGCATGAGAAAAGAAATGTGGCTGAGCTTACAAAGCTAAGTGAACAGATATGAAGATAACAAGGAATGTAAAATAACAAGATAGGAGAATACAAGATGAAGATCGTATATGGGATCACGAGGTTTATCAAGAGATCATCAAGGTCAAGTATAAAAGGGTCATCCAAGTCAAGTATCAAGGTTTAATATCAAGAGATCGCCAAGGTTAAGTATAAAAGGGGTCATCCAGGTCAAGTATCCAGGTCAAGCATCAAGGTCAAGTATCAAGGTCAAGTATCAAGGTTAAGTATCCCGGTCAAGTAACAAGGTTAAGTATCAATGTTTAATATCAAATACCAGTTTCAAGGGTCGTCAAGTATATAATAAAGAATTACCAGGTCTTCCAGGTCAAGGTTACCAAGTTTCAAGGCTTCAGTATTTATCCCCCAGGCACAAGCAAGAATCAAGTCAAGTATATCAAGATGGAGTGATCAACTCCCAAGCAGTGAGGGGTCGCATTGCACGCAAGCCCAGTCACCAAGTAATAATAACTGTAGTCCAAATCATATTCAAGATGGCCGTAGCCCAAGCAAGTCATAATCATAGCAGTAGTCGATAATCAAGTAGGGACGGTGGGAGACATCTCTCCAGCCCCACTAGAGTACATAACATTGGTGCATCAATGCTATGGTTGTGGCTACTCCACAACAAGTAGCTCCTGGGTAAAATACTGAAGGGTCAAGTAGTCATGGTCCAATACCAAGTACAAGTGTCAAGTCAAGATTAAAGGTTCAAGTCAAGTTTCAATATTAAGTGTCAAAGTCAAAAGGCAATGTCAAGGGTCAATATCAAGGATCAACATCAAGAGTTCAATATCAAGGGGTCAACCAAGGATGTAGTATCAACGGGTCAAGGTGGCAAGGCCAAAGTCAAGGTTCCCGTCCACAGGGTTCATTATTCCAATTTCCCAAAGTCCCATAGTTAAAATCAAAAGGGTCGTAATGAGAGTTTAAAATAAGGGTCAATTTAGTAGGTTCCCATCACTTGTTTAAAAGGTTCGTAGTACAATCCCATTTAGAAGGTTTATAACAAAAGTTCATTTAGAAAGATCTTCCCGAAAGGTGACATTTATAAAAATGATCTTTAATAAAGGTTTTCATAAAAGGTTCCTTAAAAGTGGTCTTTATGAATTTATAAAAAAAATCCCATAGATAAGTGATCTTAAATCATAATAAAAGTGCCGTTATAAAAATTTCCCCTTTAAATGTTTCCATACCATAATTAAGAAAAGAAATTTCACCTCCCGTTATATTATCCCAAAAGAGTATCCAAAGTCTCACAAAGGTTCAAAGGTTAAGGTCACAAAAGGTTATCGAACGGATCATAAGAGTTCAACGAATAACATTAGGATCGCAAATACCGGTGAAACACATCAATCATAGAGCCAAGTACGAAGGATCATAATAAAGATCAAACAGAAACATAATATGATAACAAATCAAGACAAAGTCAAGAGAGAGGAAGTGTGCACTCTTACTGAAAGAGTACGGAATATCTGTACCTCAACCAAATGGCAAGCAGACAATAGAAAAGATCAAGCAAAAGTAGAAACCCTTCCTTCTTCACAGCACCTAGACGAATCAGAAGTCGAGAATTATTTACTATTTCATTTCAAATCAGATTTCTTCCTTTTTGGTTATCTTTCCATTTTAGGTAACCTTCCAAATTTAGTAAGTCTCAAAATTTAGCAATATGAGTCATTAAATGTCAAAGTTACCACTTAAATCAAGTCAGAGTACTTAAGATGTCAATTTTATTAGATTATGGTTTAATACGATAGTTTCTGAAAGTTTAGGGTTTTAAATGTAAGTTTCACAAGTTTAGGGTTCAATATGTAAATACGTCAAGTTTAGGGGTTTAAAGTGTAAATTTTCATATGTTAGACTTACTTGAACAATTTTAAATATGCATGCCATCTTCTTCTTCAAATGAATATATTACTAGTATTAATATCGAATCGATTTGCCTCTTATTTCTTACGCCATATATATGCATGAAAACCAAAAGAATTGGACCGAAAGACGGAACGGATAACCAGCTTTCTTATTACTTGAACTTTTAACCTTAGTTCCATATTGATTTTCAAATCGTAAAGCAATTCAAGGACCAGTTTAGAGGTTAAATTCACTTCATTATTTCATGTGATTAAAAAAAACTCACACATAAAATAATTCATACCCATGAAGACGCATGAAAAAAAAATATACCAATGATCATGCAAACGATACCAGCAGCCTACAAAACTTTGTCGACGCCCAACACGCTTGTACCTTTTAGTCGCGAGACATCACGAATCAACACCAAAACCCTCGCGACACAAAATAAAACCCGCGACACCCTTTTTATTATACCATGCGATTCGAAAACAATACCGAATTAAGCATGCATGTACTCTTATTTTTTTAACTCGTATTATTATACCATGCGACTCGAAAACAAGGCCAATTTAGATGATGTATGAATAGATAGATAAAAACATACGTACACATGAGTTGAATAGCAACATATAGGTCGAATAGATTAAGTTTTCCAATGGTTATTTTATGTGTGATATCATGCGATTTGTATTCTCTGATTTCATGTAGTGCATATATCCATTATTTGTATCGCGTATATAATGAGGCAAACATATGTCACATGATTATGTTTATAGAAGTTTGTATAGTATGAATTTACTTCAGGTTATGCACCGGTGTATGTGACGAACAAATGGAAGACAAAAAGGGAGACGGGTGTACCTTCAAGACTGCATATCAAGACCAAAGAAAACAACAAGGAAACACCATGAACCAGGCTTCAGCAACCCTCCTCTTGGTTCGATCAAGACAACAAAACAACCATCGAATATGTGATGGTTTTTGAGAGAGAAAGAAAACATGTGTATGTTTGTTCTTTTGGTATGCGTATAACAGGAATGAGTCAAGGTGATGCGTTTTTCTTTTATCCGTAATTGAAGGAATGCGTGTGACTAATAAGGCAAGTTTTAAAGTCTCCTTGATTTGTGTTAATTATCAAATTAATGACGATTGTTACAAGTTCTTAAGGAGCGTGTGATTGCTTATAAGTTTTTTAAGAGTGGCCGAATTTTATGCTTGAATTTCGGTGGATTCATTGTAATCTCAATCATGACCAAAATTAGTTATAGGTACATTTAAATTATTGTGCAATTTTAATTTATTTAGTTTATACCTAGGTTAATTATTAATTAAAATGTATAATCCATAGTTTAGTGATCTAATTGTAATATTTTAAAGTTTAGGTAAAAATTTCGAATTTATACGGAATTTAGGTTTTCGAATTTTAGGGTTTTACAACTCTTCCCCTCTTAAAAAGAAAATTTCGTCCGCGAAATTTGAAGTCGCAAGGATAGACGGAATCATAGCAAATCGCAAAAGGTCGTCACAATTATCCTCACATTCGGAGAGGTTCTTCCAAAAAGGATCTTTTAAAACAAAATAGTTTCTCATGACTCAATCATGACTAAGTGGGTTCGCATTCCTCAGGAGGCAATTTGGTTTAATCTGGTCACAAAATCCAATGCAACATATAGTGGATGGTAGGTGAATATTCTCGAAATATCATATGGGATACGAACAAAATTTCGAATCGAATAACTATATCAACCAGTAGAGAGTTATACCAGGAGCATAAGATTTTTAACAGAGGCCAACAGAATGCAATTCGAGAATCCAAACTCATCCAGATATCTAACGAGCGAAACAAAGTAAACGTGTAGTTAGAATGAACCTAAGGTCTCACTAATCGCGGATATTCAACAAGACAAAGGTGCACCAACTACGAACAGAAAAAAGGAGTAGTTTAACTCGCACAAATTCAGACTTAAGAATTTCAACAATAGAATGATCTTGTTTCCCAATACTTGATCTTAATGATCCAAAGATGGTTTCGGGTCACCCAGGGAAGGCACATCACACAAAATTCCAATCAAAAGAATCACATACCGAACGTAACAGATGACAAATGTATCCCCTTAAAAGATATTCAAAGGGACAAGGAATTGAACTAATCAGATGAGAATGTATCAAATGATAGCACGATGAGGTGACATATATAAGTGTAACTCTAGATTCACAAATAGTTTCGTCTTCAAAATAACCTTCCAAAGGTATTTTCGTAAACCGACAGATCTTGCTTCTCAAAATCCAAAACTTATATATAACCCGTAACATGTCGTCGTAAAACGGATTCATCGAATGTGAGGAGTGTATACATAGCAAGGCATAGGTGTAGCTCTTAATAGTAACGAATCAAATGCATATAGGCAGAAGATAAGTTGATCGATAACATCAAATGGCAGGAAGCTCTACAATGGAACTTAGGATTTAATCAATATATCAAAGTCAAACAATCGCGTGACGAGTATCCAAACAAATCAAACATGCGGCGATAAGGCGGATTGAACGTACCGATCAAAAGAATCCTAATGTCTCACTATTCGCAGATCGTCACAAACAAACGGAATCTAAGTCTCTATTAAGGCACTTCTCAAGACATCCTATGAACACAACAAGTGCACGTTATATGATGTAAGTATTATCACGCTGGCCAGACGTCATAATACTGGCATCATATAATATGCCCCCATGATGATCATACTCTATCTCAATCAGTGAAACAAGCTACAAGTCCACTTATCAGTCCAAACCAACTCCTGGGTTAATCCTATTCAAGAATCAATAGCAAAACGATGACGACAAAACAAGAGGAGCTCAAAAAGATGTAAGCAAGTCAACAATCATCATCAACAAGGAAAGCATGTCGCTAAAGCATCAATTTCTCCATCACAAGGTTCGTTTCAAGAATTCGTCTCGTTAGAATCTTCTTATGTCTGAGTAGTCAGTCTTCGTTCATCTTCTAAATCTGAGAGTGAAACGAAATCACTATCTTGAGTTTGGTTCCTCAAGCCTTCTGCAGTTTCTTCTTGGAATACGATTGAGCAGTGTGAATCTCTGGTACGGTCTTCAATCTCCTCATCCAGTCTGCTTCCACTCTCAACTCATCTTAGTACAACCAAGGTGAATAGGGAAGTGAGACTGTATGTTCTTCATCAGCTCCAGGTTCGCCGTCTTGACCAGGTTCCTGCGTTCTGCTCGTCCATCTTCCGCCTTGCAAGGATTGTCATTAACTCTTCAGGGTAGTTACCGTTGGCTGTCATTTTCAGGTCCTATCCAGCTCCATCCTCCAGTGGAAAAACTTGGTGGTTCAACAAGATTCACATCAAAATTTCAGGGTGTCAAAACATAATTCACACGAAAGCGTTCATCTCTAGGTGGACAAAAATAGGTGCAAGGGAACTTCATAACCGCGAAAGTAGCGTACGAGTTTCCAGAGCAATAATGATAGCAAAGTTTAATGATCGGAATTCATGGTAGGTGATCTTCAAAACAATTCAATACATCACGGTGAGACATAGCAGAACAGTCGTCAGCATCTCGAATGCTTAAACAACCAACCACATATCAAAATCAAATCGAAGTTGACTTTCCAAAGAAAGGAAGATTAACATAGCAGATTTTTATCGTTCCAAAGGGAAAGAGATATTCTCATACTCGTGGTTAAGCATCACCCGACTTCTCAAAGATGGAAGGATGAGTAAAACAAAATCAAATAACGTCAGGAAGCTTACAGAGGATTTATCAAAAGCAAGATACGAACATAGAGTGCATCAAACACGTCATCGCCATATAGATTCTCAGAATGCCCAATGAGATATCAAAAGGATTAACAATAGATCAGGGATAAAATCAAAATAGTGTTATGCATTGCCATGCAATCTTCAATGTCTTCAAAAAAAACTGGTGGTAGACTCAGGTGGTGCAAGGATTTCAAGTTCCAAAAAAAAAGATGATTACAAAAACTCATAGTTAAACGTAAAACACGAATCAGAGTAATGCGGAAGCAAAGATACATAAGAATCTCTTAAAGTCTACCATTTCCTTACGGGTCAAAACTTAAGTTCATATAGGGGATTCCTAACGCAAGTTCTCAAAGCGGTTTCCTATGTTCCTACAGTGGAAGCCTAATGGTCCAAAACTCACAGGTCATAGCCTAAGCTCTACGGACGTTGCATCCGCCGATCCAAACCTGGCTCTGATACCATTTTGTAACACCCCAACCCAAAAAGGTCTAAAGTGTAACATTATGGTGTCAATCAAAACACAAGTGAAACGGAGATACAAAAGTAATACAAAACTTACAAGGGTTACAACGGGAACAAAACAAAGTACAAGGTACAAAAGGGCAGCAACAATGCTAAGCCCAAAACAAAACTATTTCTAAACATCTCTAAGTCCAGCAAGTATCTAACAGGGTGAAGTCTTCTAAGCCCATGAGCAAAACCTTCGTCCATAACCCAGCTTCCTACTAAACCTGCCGCATGATAAAAGAAATGCGGCTGAGCTTACAAAGCTCAGTGAACAGATATGAAGATAACAAGGAATGTAAAATAACAAGATAGGAGAATACAAGATGAAGATCGTATATGGGATCACGAGGTTTATCAAGAGATCATCAAGGTCAAGTATAAAAGGGTCATCCAAGTCAATATCAAGGTTTAATATCAAGAGATCGCCAAGGTTAAGTATAAAAGGGGTCATCCAGGTCAAGTATCCAGGTCAAGCATCAAGGTCAAGTATCAAGGTCAAGTATCACGATCAAGTAACAAGGTTAAGTATCAATGTTTAATATCAAATACCAGTTTCAAGGGTCGTCAAGTATATAATAAAGAATTACCAGGTCTTCCAGGTCAAGGTTACCAAGTTTCAAGGCTTCAGTATTTATCCCCCAGGCACAAGCAAGAATCAAGTCAAGTATATCAAGATGGAGTGATCAACTCCCAAGCAGTGAGGGGTCGCATTGCACGCAAGCCCAGTCACCAAGTAATAATAACTGTAGTCCAAATCATAGTCAAGATGGCCGTAGCCCAAGCAAGTATCAATACAAGACAAATCTAGGATGCATCCATACGCCCCTGTAAACAAGTCATAATCATAGCAGTAGTCGATAATCAAGTAGGGACGGTGGGGGACATCTCTCCAGCCCCACTAGAGTACATAACATTGGTGCATCAATGATATGGTTGTGGCTACTCCACAACAAGTAGCTCTTGGGTAAAATACTGAAGGGTCAAGTAGTCACGGTCCAATCCCAAGTACAAGTGTCAAGTCAAGATTAAAGCTTCAAGTCAAGTTTCAATATTAAGTGTCAAGGTCAAAAGGCAATGTCAAGGGTCAATATCAAGGATCAACATCAAGAGTTCAATATCAAGGGGTCAACCAAGGATGTAGTATCAACGGATCAAGGTGGCAAGGCCAAAGTCAAGGTTCCCGTCCACAGGGTTCATTATTCCAATTTCCCAAAGTCCCATAGCTAAAATCAAAAGGGTCGTAATGAGAGTTTAAAATAAGGGTCAATTTAGTAGGTTCCCATCACTTGTTTAAAAGGTTCGTAGTACAATCCCATTTAGAAGGTTTATAACAAAAGTTAATTTAGAAAGATCTTCCCGAAAGGTGACATTTATAAAAATGATCTTTAATAAAGGTTTTCATAAAAGGTTCCTTAAAAGTGGTCTTTATGAATTTATAAAAAAATCCCATAGATAAGTGATCTTAAATCATATTAAAAGTGCCGTTATAAAAATTTCCCCTTTAAATGTTTCCATACCATAATTAAGAAAAGAAATTTCACCTCCCGTTATATTATCCCAAAAGAGTATCCAAAGTCTCACAAAGGTTCAAAGGTTAAGGTCACAAAAGGTTATCGAACGGATCATAAGAGTTCAACGAATAACATTAGGATCGCAAATACCGGTGAAACACATCAATCATAGAGCCAAGTACGAAGGATCATAATAAAGATCAAACAGAAACATAATATGATAACAAATCAAGACAAAGTCAAGAGAGAGGAAGTGTGCACTCTTACTGAAAGAGTACGGAATATCTGTACCTCAACCAAATGGCAAGCAGACAATAGAAAAGATCAAGCAAAAGTAGAAACCCTTCCTTCTTCACAGCACCTAGACGAATCAGAAGTCGAGAATTATTTACTATTTCATTTCAAATCAGATTTCTTCCTTTTTGGTTATCTTTCCATTTTAGGTAACCTTCCAAATTTAGTAAGTCTCAAAATTTAGCAATATGAGTCATTAAATGTCAAAGTTACCACTTAAATCAAGTCAGAGTACTTAAGATGTCAATTTTATTAGATTATGGTTTAATACGATAGTTTCTGAAAGTTTAGGGTTTTAAATGTAAGTTTCACAAGTTTAGGGTTCAATATGTAAATACGTCAAGTTTAGGGGTTTAAAGTGTAAATTTTCATATGTTAGACTTACTTGAACAATTTTAAATATGCATGCCATCTTCTTCTTCAAATGAATATATTACTAGTATTAATATCGAATCGATTTGCCTCTTATTTCTTACGCCATATATATGCATGAAAACCAAAAGAATTGGACCGAAAGAGTGAACGGATAACCAGCTTTCTTATTACTTGAACTTTTAACCTTAGTTCCATATTGATTTTCAAATCGTAAAGCAATTCAAGGACCAGTTTAGAGGTTAAATTCACTTCATTATTTCATGTGATTAAAAAAAACTCACACATAAAATAATTCATACCCATGAAGACGCATGAAAAAAAAATATACCAATGATCATGCAAACGATACCAGCAGCCTACAAAACTTTGTCGACGCCCAACACGCTTGTACCTTTTAGTCGCGAGACATCACGAATCAACACCAAAACCCTCGCGACATAAAATAAAACCCGCGACACCCTTTTTATTATACCATGCGATTCGAAAACAATACCGAATTAAGCATGCATGTACTCTTATTTTTTTAACTCGTATTATTATACCATGCGACTCGAAAACAAGGCCAATTTAGATGATGTATGAATAGATAGATAAAAACATACGTACACATGAGTTGAATAGCAACATATAGGTCGAATAGATTAAGTTTTCCAATGGTTATTTTATGTGTGATATCATGCGATTTGTATTCTCTGATTTCATGTAGTGCATATATCCATTATTCGTATCGCTTATATAATGAAGCAAACATATGTCACATGAGTATGTTTATAGAAGTTTGTATAGTATGAATTTACTTCAGGTTATGCACTGGTGTATGTGACGAATAAATGGAAGACAAAAAGGGAGACGGATGTACCTTCAAGACTGCATATCGATACCAAAGAAAACAACAAGGAAACACCATGAACCAGGCTTCAGCAACCCTCCTCTTGGTTCGATCAAGACAACACAACAACCATCGAATATGTGATGGTTTTTGAGAGAGAAAGAAAACATGTGTATGTTTGTTCTTTTGGTATGCGTATAACAGGAATGAGTCAAGGTGATGCGTTTTTCTTTTATCCGTAATTGAAGGAATGCGTGTGACTAATAAGGCAAGTTTTAAAGTCTCCTTGATTTGTGTTAATTATCAAATTAATGACGATTGTTACAAGTTCTTAAGGAGCGTGTGATTGCTTATAAGTTTTTTAAGAGTGGCCGAATTTTATGCTTGAATTTCGGTGGATTCATTGTAATCTCAATCATGACCAAAATTAGTTATAGGTACATTTAAATTATTGTGCAATTTTAATTTATTTAGTTTATACCTAGGTTAATTATTAATTAAAATGTATAATCCATAGTTTAGTGATCTAATTGTAATATTTTAAAGTTTAGGTAAAAATTTCGAATTTATACGGAATTTAGGTTTTCGAATTTTAGGGTTTTACATTATATTTCTTGTTTAGGCAACTATTTTTTATATAACAACTTGCAAGTGTTAATTAAATTTTGCGGTTTCTAGCTAACTCCGCGATGCATTTTCTTTACATTGTTATTTAAATACTATTTATGTCTCAATGTTGTGATTACATTACCTTTTGCCTAAATGGCGTGCATGCACTTATTAAAACCCACGATGGTAAAAGGATGAGTAAACCTACTAAATAACTCGTTGAGTAAGAGGGTTGCAAACCCATCAACATCGGATCACGCATCCTTGTTAAACACCTTATGCTCAAGACGTTGGCGTAAGTTCATTGTGCACCCCATGACGGATGCGCAACATTGCACACTGTGCCCGTTTAACAACTTAGGAGCCACGACTCTTGACTCCTTGATATGGTATTTGCAGTACGCTGCATGTTCACCCATACACTTGTGAATTTTTTATTAGCATATACATTAAGTTACGGACTTTATACACAATTATAAGTGATTATAGATTCTATAATCTCTTTTAAGTACGTTTGGACAAAAGTTTGATTCTTGGATGTCTTTTATGCAAAGACAAGAAGCTAAGTACAAACATTAGAATACAAACATGCGTACAAATCAACTTCAATTTTATTATAAACTACGAGTTTATATAAAACATAGATTTCACAGGCAACAAAATTGTTTATTACAAGACAAAAACCCTAAAAACTATGGGAACGCTCAAGCTTTGAGCTGCCAACCCGGTGCACATCACTCTTAGCTTCCTCCAGCCTCCTCAACAAGTCACTATCTCGGGGTGACACTGTCCCCACGCTCACAGGTACTCCATCAGACCTTGGAAGATGAGCTGCACCAACGCCACAAAGGATGGCCTTCCCCGCTACACCCTTCTTCTTTACAAGCCTTGTAGCATGAGCCTCTAAGGACTCCTTCAGGGGGACCTACTTCTCAATGACAAACGGGTTGAGGATGTCCCGAGGGTGAACAAAAACAGGTACCTGTAGCTGCGACACATCCGACTTCAGGAATTAATCAAGTTGTGTCTCAGCGCCCTCGTCCGTGTGCCTCGCCAAGGTCAACCCCTCCATGATAACACCTATGGGGTAGTCTTGGTCGCGCTCCAATCGAGCAATATGAGGAAGCTCGCACAGCTTCATCTTTTCTATAGCAGCGACAAGCTCAGCATAGGCGTTACCATTTTAACCTGGCACTTCCGCGGCGATGGGCACCGTCAACAGTTTGCCCTCGTGCAGCACCTCCACAGCCTCTGCCTTGCCACGCGCCAAGGCGCATTGAACAACATCCCCAAATGCCCCTACAACTTCTTGGGACTCTAATGTGCTCAGCACAGCCAGACGGAGACCATGGCTGATTAACCACCTATAAATAAAACAACATTCCCATTGTATTATAGACAACAAGTTCAAAGGAATAGAATGCTTTGGGATTCAAAGGAAGCAAAGGAATCAAACACTACCTGCGCTCAGCAATGGAGGATACCAAGTGCGGGTATAGCTCCTCATCATACTCTATACTAAGCTTGCGCAGCTTCTCCTCCTGCTTCTCCAGCGCAACCTCCACAGTCTTTCGGAATTCATCCAGCAGAGAGAAGTGTTTGCTCTTATTCTGCTCCATGTACTTCAACGCCCAAAGGCAAGTCGACTTGTACTGATCAAAGGCAGAACGTTCTTGGCTCACTTGGGCTCAGAGCAACATCTTCTCATCAGCGAGCTTCCGGGCATACGCATCTGTTGACTATAATGCAGCATGAGCGCTAGCCAACTGCGCCTTCAGCAGTGCAATTTCTTCATCCTTCTGCGCGCTGCTGCTCCCTTCACCATCATACTTGGCCTTAAGCTGAGCAACCAACGCGGCCTGGTGCGCAGAAGCCAAGCTAAGCTCCTCTATCAGCTGCTCTGTAGGCATATCCTCGCATGCCTTCGAAGGCTCATCCACCTGAACCTGACTTGCCTCAGGTGACAACTGCTCAGTATGCGCTGCATCACCCCCTGCAGCTTCATCACTGCACGCAAAGGATAAGAAGTCAAGGTTATTATATCAAGGATATAAACAAAAATAAATAAATAATGATAAACGAGGCATAGGTTTCATTACTTACTTGGGGGAAGGAGTCTTAGCTGTATCCTGCGCAGTGATGGATGGCGACACATCCTCTTCTGATGATTCATCCATAGAAATAAGGTGGCGTCTTCGCTTGGATGCGCCCGCGCCATCATCACCAGAAACCTTCCTACGCTTCACTCCCTGGAGTGACTCTTCCTGCTCACTATCAACCTTTAGGTGCGCCCTGCGGTAGCCTCCAAGATAGGTGTCTCACCATCTTTCATAGGGCGCACCCCCACGGTTACCTGTGTGGGCTTCGCTATCCTCACCACACTGAACAGATCCATCTCTGCGCAACAAACAAAAAACAACAAACAAAACGGAGTTACATAAAGTTACAATACAAAGAGAGTGCTTACACTACAGACGCGAAGGAAAGGAAGGACAAGCACCCACCCCGGTTGTCTTCATCCAGAAAAGTAGGCACCTCGTCAGCGCCTTGGAAAAAGTTGCGACTGATTCCCATATGGACTAAAAACTCTTTTGGGTAGGATCTGATGGGGATGCGATTGGCATTTATTGTCTCCGCGTCATCTGCGTCGTACATCCCGGGGTTTGGGTGCTCGTCCTTTGGTAGCGTCCCCTGGGTATAGAACTCAAAGGTCCAAGGGAACACTATATTATTCACCCAGAAAAACCTCTCCCTCCAACTCCTAAGTGCGTCTAGCTTTTCCGTATAGCATTGAAGGCGCCCTGCGCGCTTGGAAAAGGTTACCCACCCGTTTGACCACGTTGAGTGATAAAACGCGTGGAAGAGGTTGATGGTCGGGTTAATTGCTAGCAAACGACAGTTTACNATATTATTCACCCAGAAAAACCTCTCCCTCCAACTCCTAAGTGCGTCTAGCTTTTCCGTATAGCATTGAAGGCGCCCTGCGCGCTTGGAAAAGGTTACCCACCCGTTTGACCACGTTGAGTGATAAAACGCGTGGAAGAGGTTGATGGTCGGGTTAATTGCTAGCAAACGACAGTTTACTTCGAAATTGGTTATTTTAGCTGCGCCTATACAATACAACTGGGATATATGAAGGCGATAATAATTGAGTACGTCGCACAAGAATAGTGAAATGGGCACGCGCTGATTCGCAAATTCGAAAAAGCGCGTGTATACCCCTATGTTTCCCTCAGGGAAATCAACCATAGATGCGGTCGCCACCGGTACTACCGGATGCAATGCGAGGGGGATATAGTAATCTGAGGTAAACTCACGGAGATCATCCTCGGTTATATCGGAGGTAAAATCGGATAACTGAAGAACCATTCTTAATATTTTATGGTTTCAGATGCGCACACGCTATTACCTTCATATACGATTGATTTCTTGAGTGAGTTTGAAAAGCTTAACAATGGTGGAAATGATATTTTTACTGTGATAATCACAGTGAAAATGGAGATACCCTTTATATAGGGTTACCCATGGTCTTGGATCCTTGACACGTGTATCCCACTCACCCTAATCGTGTGGCTAGAAGCTCAAGGGGTACAATACCTTTTTTGCACTTTTCCACGATTTTCGAGGCATATTCTTGGACTAGATTCATGGTATATCTTTTTGGCGGGAAATGTTTGAATCTTCTTCGCCACGTATTTTGGAGTATTTTTCGCTATGACCGTTAGTCTAGTATCCGCGGTTGCACCATGCGCATATTAGACTGGGGTGACATGATGACGTATAGTCTGCCTTCGGGTCACGAACCCGACCACTGGACGTCACTAACACTTAAGCCCACCACGTGTGGGCTACTATGGTAACGATTTGGGCTTACGAGGGCCCAAACCGGAATCTATTATTGGTTTTGATATAGGATCTCTTATTTATGGGATCAGGATCAAAAGACCGTATTAATAGGGATACGCCGAAGAGTAAGGAACACGAAACATACAAGGATTTCGTGTGTATATAAAGGGCATCACGGCTCTCATTGAGGTATCATCTAATAACCCTAACTCTTCACTAAACCCTAAAACCGATTACTTACTCTCACGCCGGAGGATAATCGTGGGAAACAATCCCACGATAAGCCTAATGGTGTTTTCTTTGTTCTCTTAGTGCGCAGGTCTCAAGCATAAGATCTAATTGATACAGGAACAAGAGTCTAAACAAGGAACACCCAACTTTTGTATCAACAGATGTATTGATTAGTCATATGGCTAATTTGAACCCGTGGTGGTGATTTGTTTCCCCATGTGTTTATTTTATCATCTATCCATACAAAAGGCCGGGGGTCCTTTTCTACCTTAGGTAGAACCAGAATCAATCTCACTACCTTAGGTAGGGGTAAAGCTGTCTACATCTCAACCTCCCCCATATACCGTGGAAGACAGTATTGGTACCCATAACCCGTGGAAGACGGTATTGAGAGTTACTTTACTTTACTTTACTTTTACCAACAATTTGGTACTTAGGTTATTTTTGTTAGTTCTTAGGCTTTCTTTGTTAGTCCTTCCGTTAGTCATTCGATTTCCATTGTCGGTCTTTGAATTATTATTGTTACATCATTAGTCCCTATAATGCAGGGGTGACAATTTGGGTCGGGTTCGGGTTGGCGGGTTCAGGTTATCAGGTTGGCGGGTCTGAAAACCCCAACCCGAACCTGACCCATTTAACTAATCGGGACAACTATGCCAACCCTAACCTGTGTACACGTAACCCGAACCTGACCCATTTAACCCGTATATATACTTGGGTTGACGGGTTAAATAGGTTACACGGGTTGAATATGTTAAACGGGTTTCGGGTTGACCCATTTAACCCATTTTATATACAAAATTAGCACATTACACGATTAAACGGGTTAGGGGTCGACCCGTTTACCAATTTAACGTGCATAATTAAATATAAATAATTTTTAATTTAAGAAAAAAAATCTTAAACAGGTTGCCGGGTCGACCCGTTTATTTTTTTCCCAACCCAAACCTGACCTGTTTAATAAACGGGTTAGATATGTCGACCCAAACCTAACCCGAAATCTATTTAGCTCAACCCGAACCTGTTAATTTTCGTGTCGGTTTTAGGTCGGGTTTCGTGTCGGGTCAGAAATTGCCACCCCTACTATAATGTATAGTCTTTAGATTTTCTTTGTTAGTCGATGCGTTAATCATTGGTTTCAGTTGTTAGTCCTTGAATTTTCTTTAAGAAATAAATACTATATTTTGTTTACTTAAAAGTTTAATAAGATGATTTGTGTAATTTGTTTATCATAGTTTACAGCTAAAGCCAATAACGTGCTAATTAACCCATACTTATGAGGGTGTTTAAGCATTTTAGTTTCTTATGAATAACAAATTTCCATGCCTGCAATTTTTTTTATTTTTTACTTTTCTTTTTTTTTTTTCTTTTTAGTCCTTAAAATGCACAAATTTTGAATTAAGTGTGATACTTTATTTATTTAAATTATGTAATGTTTTTGTCTTAATGTATTGTTTTATTTAACATGAAAAAATGTGGTGGCCTAGGTGAACTTACAAACCCTAATTATGAGGTAGCGTGTATTCTATCGATTTGAATTTAACATAAAAATATGTTTATTTAATTTAGTCATATGAAATTTACTCCCACCACAACGCGAGGGACAAAGCTACTGGTATATACATAGATGGTGTTTTTACACATGGTGTTTTCTCCCTTTAAGTTTAGCGCAAGTCTACATATCTATTTACTTGCACACATACACTAACTTTCGGGGCCGCCGAAAAAATTACCTAGTCTCTTTTGTGTAATAGTGGCGGAGCTAGAAAATTTTGTGAGAGGGCCGAATTTATTTATTTATTTATTTTTTAGAAAACATTAGGTGGGAGGGAGGAGGGGAGGAGGAGGAGAATTTTTTTTATTTTTTATTTTTATTTTTTTTAACACGTGAAATCCCAAATAAATTATACTAACGGGCTTAGGCTTAGGATGTCGGGAACCTTCCCGGTCCTAATGTAGCTCCGCCCTTGATGTAATCCAACCTTTTAGATAGTTACACTACCTATCAAGGTGGATTACCTTTCAAGTTAGAATACTGCTGGAAGATGGAATTTGTATTGGATTGGTTTGAAGTGGAATGCATCTTGCTGAATTTTTTGGTAGCGTATAAAAGGAGGCAACCATGGAGGTTTTAATCACATCATCACAACACATCAAACACAACAACCAACCACCAATACAACAACAGTTTGTATCGAAAAGAAAGTGTTTAAGAGTTTTTATGTTTTTAGGAGTATATTTTACTCTCATTTGTAATGCTACCTTTTGACCTTTTGTCTCCAAATTAGTGTACTGGTTTGTTAGTTATAAATTTATCAAAGAAGCATTTGAGTGATATCATTGTTTCTTTAAGTGTTCTTAATTTTTCCACCAAAATATATCGATGAGCAAGTTTTTGTGAGAGTATAATCACATACCTCCAAGAAAATTTCTGAGATTGATCAAGACATATAGAAGGATGGCACTAGGGAATTCATTAAGATTGTATCGGCGGTTGAAATTGATTGAATTTAGCGTATATCATACAACCTTCATTTTTTATACAGACATCCTTACAATCTAGAATACACACAACATGAAAAAGATATGTTTTCTCATCCTTTATTCATATAGTTGATGAAACATTACAAAATTGACAGCAAAAGCTCATGTCAACCCCCTTGTGTTTAGCTTTAATTTCGTGCTTTCGATTATCTTCCCTTAGTTCCTACAAGATGGTACCCAAATAATAATGAAACACAACCCATAAAACATTAAATCTTGAAACAAATAGTGACACATCCGTTATTATTGTTACCTGCAATTTCCTAATTTGTTTGAAAGAGATCGGCTGCTACCTCTTGGTTAGGGTCTTGATTGACATCAATCCTGCTCACGTCACCTGTTATAAGATCATTATATATCAAAATTAAGTATATAACATTGTAAGATCACCTTATTTACTTTTTTTCTCAAGGTGATATTTATTCTTGTAAAAAGAAAAGAAACTGAAAAAAAGATCATTGTTTCCATGGAATGGAATAAATTATAAAACTACAACCCAAAGTAATCACATGAAAAGGATTCATATATACCTTCATATTTTTCACTTTCTTGTTTCAAAACATCTTTTTTAAGCGATTGCGTCTCTTCCATAGCAGCCTGTACGTGAGTTATAGGCTCAGAATTTTCTCCATGTTGTTTTTGCTTATCTACCTCGTCAGTCGTCACAGATTCATGATTGATATCTTGGATGAGAGGTGGACAACAATCAAGACTTAAGGGCTTCACAACATCGTCTCTTGGCAAGCTCTCAGCCATTAGATCAGAATCAGATACCAATTGATCATCTTTTAAACAATTGCCAAAATTATCATTCTTAGGTTGTTCTTGTACCATCTTAGAGACCTCAAAAACTTGCATAAGCTCGTCTTGTTCCACCATCCTCAAATTGTCTGGTGGCGGACCAGAATTACTACTTGCTCCACCCATCATAGGAGTAGCTTGGTAATTTTGCATTGTCAATGGCATTACTTGGGGTGGTTTCACGCATCCAGCTTGGGGAGTACACAACTGAGAATTGCTTGAGTTTGAAATTTGAAATTGTTCTCTTCTATACATCTTGATGCGTGGAGCCACATCATTTGTGGGTGTTATCGGACAAAAATGTCCTTGTTGAAAGATGAGACCTCGGAGGGGAGTGTTGTTAGGTCCAGTACGTACTGAAATAAGGTATCCTGCATCAAATATACCATCTATTACACCCGTAACGACTTGGCCCACCATGTTATGGTTGTCGCCAGTGTGATTCATTGTTACCATTGGTGGTTGTTGGATGGAGGAAATAAGTGGTGGTTGTGATGGTGATATGGATGTTTGTGTTTGTCTCTTTTCAATTCGTGGCATGTTCTCATCCTTTCGTGGACGACCACGCTTGCGCTTTATAGGGAGGTCCAGTCCACTTGAAGAAGGTGTCTTTGACATGTTTTGTTGATTCATTCTACAGTGGCTCTTGATATAATCAAACAAATATACTTCAAAATGTTCCTCCTAAAATATGTTACCTACAAAACAACCATACAAAATGCATATAAAGATTACAGCCCTCCATTGCATGATTCTTGCAACACGGAATCCACCAACTTGCAGATTAATTAAGGGTACGTGGATCACCTTAATTCGGTCTAATTCACGGACTATCCAAGATATTTCACAATTAAGAAATACATCAAGATTTGATTCTAATTTTACTTTTTAGACAGCTTTCTTTAAAATTGAGGTGCTACTAGTGATATTTCAGCTTAGGGCACAATCTATTATGTCAGTTTTTTGGATGTTCAAATGCTCAATCCCATTTGACGGCTAAAGTTTATATTTTTAACAGACAAATCAACAAGTGATTATGCATGATAAGTCAATGAAAACAACAATGTACGTATAAATCAAACAACATTTTCTATATTTCTAAAAAAAAAAAATAGAAATTATATGATGTATCAACACCTGCATGAATTTAATGACCTTACTTAAGATAATTGTTGGTGATGTCAATGAACGCAAAGGAATCAAATGGTAAGAATGAAATATGTACAAACTTTCTTTTGCTTTAGGAAGATATAAGATAAGAAGGTTATTTTAGTAACAGTAAGAATTTGATCCATTCATTTCGTTTAATTCACAAATAGAAATTTCTATGAGTAGATGAGAAATTGATGGGCTAAACGAATGAAGTCTAAATTTAGGGCGGGAATAGTGGAAATGAAAATTGAAATTAACGATCAAGGAGTAATTAGATAGCCACTTTATTTATTTAAATTCCCGTGCACATGCGGGGATTGCGGGACTTCGGGTATAATTTTTATTAGATTAAAATTTTGCTAAAACTTTGTTTGATAAATGGTTATCTATAATTACCACCTATCATAAATTAAAGTTATTGTTAAAGTAAATGTTATGAACATGTTTTAGTTGATGTCTTGGTCATGTTATATTGTAATAGGTCATTATGTATTAAGGCTTATAAGTTAGTTTTAATGTACTAAGACCTATCTATAAGCCCTCGGGCCTTGAGGAGTTATCTAGAAACATCCAATGGGGCGTTGCCCTAGCTTGTAATCATATATATACCCCTTCTCATTGAAGAGAAAGGTGTTGGTTCATTTATGCAATTTACTCTTTATTATTCGTAAGTATATACGATCCTTCTCTCTCTCTCTCTCTCTCTCTCTCTCTCTCTCTCTCTCTCTCTCTCTCTCTCGTTTTATTTCGGGACTAAACTTTGATTCTAGCACTTATTCTTGAAGCTTGAAAAGTTTCAAAGGTTTGTAGTGTTTAGATGTTAATATTAGAAAGTTTAGTTCTTTTAGTTTTAATATCGTTTTTTACGTAGTTAAAGTTATTAGCAATCTTTCTAACTTACTCAAATTTTAGTAAAAACCTTAAAGCTTTAAACTTTATTTTTATTTTAGTGCTTTTAAAGGTTTTCGATCGGAAGAAACAGTTTGGTAGATTGTATTTGGTTGAAAAAACGAGTCTAAAAAATTATGTCCTGTTATCGAATTTGCCTTTAGGGTATATCGAATTTACTAAGTGAGCGTTTATCGAATTTGTGAAGTTAGGGTTTCTCGAATCTGGAACCTAAGGGTTTATCTAATTTACTTATCGGACTTCTTTAAAGGACACTTTCTTCACGATTCAAGGATTACTCAGTACGTCCCTTGCTTGGATAAGCCTGTGGAATACTTCGACAAAGGGAAAATCTTCTAGCTTGGATAAGTTAGATAGATTCTATCGAATTTGGTTATCTAATTTGGTTATCGAATTTAGTTACCCAATTTGGTTATCTAATTTGGTTATCAAACTTAGTTATCTAATTTGGAAATCTAACTTGGTTATCAATTTTCAATTAGTTATCAAATTTGGACTAAAGTTATCGAATTTGGGCTAAGTTATTTAATTTGGACTAAAGTTATCGAATTTGCTCAAACTTCAAAACCAAATCTCATTTCAACTACAACCGTACCCTTAGCAATACTCATCCTCAATACCCTACTCTCATCATCAATACCCTCTACAACCATACTCTCCGCAACAACCATACCTTCCACAACAACATTCTCAACAACCATCACTAACACCACAAGTTCCACAGCAACAACATTGGTTTGCTCAAATGTGTGAAGTAATTTCCAGTCAGCAATCCGTTCATAAAGCTCGTTGAGAGACTATACCTCCAATGCTAACACCAGGAAGTTATGTGCAATGGGCTAGCCGATTTCTAAGGTATGTTGAACTTAAGAAACCTCATGGTAGGTATCTGATGCGTATTTTCATCCTGCTTTAAATTTTATAAACTAAGATATACAAGGATAAATACATACTAACGGGCAGAGAACCCGATCAAATGTAGTAAAGCCTAGGTAAATCCGAGTGTCGTTCCTAAGAGGTGTTGTGAAAAGAACTAAGGTATTTAATATAATAAAAGGTTTGATAATAGACAATTGTATAATAATTATTAATCATAACCTCACAGAATTAGAATGTAGATATAGGAAGTAGGAAGATAAAGTCTTAACCAAGTTTATCAATACATGTATTCATATTTATCGAACTTTGTATAGTTGCATAAAATTCACTAAGACTCATAGGGTAAAGTCGTCTTAGCCTATCTTCCCTAGAATCCTCTCCGGAAACAAAGACACGACCCTCTGTAAGTAAGTGGTTTAGTTTAGAAAATGGATTTCTGAAATATACGCGAAAGTGCTTGATGAGGCGAAAAGTGTTACGCTTTTAGGGGGTTATTTAAGCCCTAATCCGTAACTATTTGATCAAATATTGTCTTAAATTGTTCCTTTTGTCATTTTAGGTACTTTGAAGAGGAAATCTGGAAAAGGAAGCATTTTGGACGTTTTTGGAGCATAAAAGTGAAGAAAACGACAAAGTCTCAAAACCATGCTGAAAACAGTACCTGACGGCGTCACGTGTAAATGGATGTAGGCCGTCACGTTATAGCGTAAAGGGTGACGGCCCAGAAGAGTTTAAAGAGGGACGGCGTCCGAAGTGGATATGAGCAATCCGAGAAGAGTTTTGGCGGCGAGGTGACGGCGTCACACTCTATAACGTGACACCGTCAGATTGTAAATTCTATATATATTCGTCTAATTTTCATTAATTAAGTGTGCAACTTTTAGGAGAACCCTAGGGATAAACCCTAGCTCGTATTATACTGTATTTTCAGGGGTTTTTCACCCATGAGACCTTGATGTTCAATTAAAGATAAGTCCTCTTCCGAATCAATCAATATGTCTATGTGTTGTTTGATTATATCTTATGCTCGTCTTTCAATTAACATGCTAGGCTAGGTTTTTCTTGTGTTTGCTTAGATCTAATGAAACCTAGCTATTGATTATATGTTGTTGGTTTGTTTGTGATTGTTGTGGGTGGGCGAAGTCGATGTTAGGCTTAAGAAAACTGGCTAACCTCCTATATGGTAACTTGCTTGAACGTCTTAAGAAACATGAATCGGAAGTGTACTACGATTATATGGTTGTATTTAATGCATAAGCGAATTCTAGTGATCCCATGTTAGGAGCTTTTAGTCGGCTCGACATAGGAGTGAAGTAGGAGCTTATAGAGTTAGGGAAGATCGTACACGACCTTACGAATGGTTCAAAGGAATACAACCCGTCATCCACACAATTACAACAAACCAATTAACCGGTAAAAGATAGCTAGGGAGTAAGGAAATCTAAGTAAACACATTTTTCTCTCATATAAGTTTCACAACAATTTACTTTTTATAGTTATTTTATTTTATTTTATTTGCATAAGTAGTTATTTGGGTTAGTTGACTAGCAACTAATTCCGCCCACTCTTCCAAATACCCGAGATTTTACTTGCTTTCATAAAACATAAAAATAGAAAAAGAATCATCCCTCGAACCTTAGACCTAATCCTAACGACAGTATTCCCCGAGAGAACGATCAATCCCCCGGTACTTGCCACTTCACTATACTACATCGGTCAGGTACACTGCCTGGTGGGGGTTGTAACTTTCTCAAGATCCCTTGAGAGGTAAAACCGAATTGCGAAGGTTGCAAAACCCACGCATCAAGTTTTTGGCGCCGCTTCCGGAGAATAGTTATTGCTTAGGTTGAGAGTTATATGTTTACTTAGGCCTACTCATTAGATTCCTTTTTAGTGAGAATTTTTTATTTTTATTTTTCTAGGTTTTCTTTAGTCTATCTTTTTCTTCGTGTCTTTGTTCGTAACCATTACCATCCGACATCATGGAAGGTGGTAATATCCTTGATCCCATCAACCCACCACAACAAAACATACCCCAACCAAACCCACCTCCTAGAGCCCGTACTTTAGGAGAGTACTCCTGTCCTAGCCACCAAGGCTATCGAAACACCATTGAGCTCACCCAAGGAGCCAATGTGTCTCCCTTGCGATCCGACACCATCTGGTTGGTGTAAAGCGGATGTGCATTCAATGGACTTCGTTCAGAAGATCCAAATCAACATCTCAAGGACTTTCTTAAAATCGTAGATTCCATAGACCTTGATGTTACCACTCGAGAGACTACCCGACTACGTTTCTTCCAATTCTCTCTGCGAGACCAAGCTAGTCAATGGCAAGAACATCTATCCGCAGGATCCATCACCTTGGGATAATCTCACCACTCGCTTCCTTGCTCAATTTTTCCCACCGGGANTGGTGTAAAGCGGATGTGCATTCAATGGACTTCGTTCCGAAGATCCAAATCAACATCTCAAGGACTTTCTTAAAATCGTAGATTCCATAGACCTTGATGTTACCACTCGAGAGACTACCCGACTACGTTTCTTCCAATTCTCTCTGCGAGACCAAGCTAGTCAATGGCAAGAACATCTATCCGCAGGATCCATCACCTTGGGATAATCTCACCACTCGCTTCCTTGCTCAATTTTTCCCACCGGGAAGAACCACAAAGCTAAGGAATGACATCTTGGCGTTCCAACAACGTCAAGGCGAAACCCTCTACGAGGCATGGACTCGATTCAAGGGCTTACTCCAAAAAGTCCCTCACCATGGCATAGACCTTTGGCTCCAAGTCCAAATTTTCTATGACCATATCAATATCCCCACGAAGTAAACCATTGACCAAGCGGCCGGTGGCAAGCTATGTGATCTAAGTGCGGAACAATCATGGGAACTCATAGAAGATCTTGCTCTCTATGACAACGAAAGTTGGAATCATCCCCGTGATTTGAACAAAACGGTCAAGGCAATATCTTTGCCTTCGAATAATTCAAGTACTTCCGACCGTAAGATCATGGAACTTGAGGACCAAGTCAAGTATCTAATGAAATCCTACGAAGCTCCTAAACCTTCAAGCCAAGTGAACAAAATCATTTCCTCATGCAGATTATGCAATGGTCCTCGCGACACTCATAACTGCATGGAACTTCCCAAGGAAGCCTTTAAGGAATTCGCTTCCTCCCGCATCAACAAGGCAAGGGAAAAATGGCCTATTGTTAATCAAGAACTTAAGGGACTTAACGAGGGTTATGAGGCATGGAAAGATAAACAAAATTACAGTTGGAACCAAACTCGTAGTGTATCATTCAATGACTCTCCCCCACTTACATGGTCTGAGCATCATCCTCCTTTAAGTACGCCTGAGCAGAGTCCTGAGGGAACTCTGCAAAAATTCATTCTCTCTTAGGAAACAAGGCTCTTGAAACTCGAGAATCAATTCAGACAACAGCAAGCTGACATGAGTAACAAGGTTGGTAACCTATTAAACGTGATAAATGGTCGCATTGCTAGTGAATTGACGCGAGCCGAAGTGGTCAAGTCCGTCACCGTCCTCAGTCAACCGCCTTCACCTGTGAAAATTAAGAGCCCTAGCAAACTCTTCAAACATATGTCACCAGATAGGAAAGAAATTAGGGAACCCTCTACCTCCCCTACACCAACCCACTTCGTAAACACCATTACCATGATACCTAAGCCTAAACCCGATACAAATCAACATCAAACTAGTAGAGGGGATAGTGAGGTTGAAGGCGACATCCTCAAGGATGACCATGACGAGACGAAGAACCCTTTGGATATTTGACCAAGAACTCGTCCACTCAAGAGACAAGAGATAGGGAGGAAGCAGATAAGGTGCTCAAGGAGCCCCTAGAATCCCCGAAAGAAAGTCAATATGAGATTTGCGTTGGTTTTTCCAACGAAATATTGAAAGATGCTGAATTAATAGCTCCCTTATGGAGGAACTAGAGAGAGGGACGGCAAGACCCTCCATTGGGTTCAGGAGTAGGATAGAGGAAGACGACCCGATGTTTTTAAGGTCTCCTGCACCACTAGTAAAAAGATTATAACCAACGCCTATGTGGACCTCAACTTCCCGATGAATGCAATCACCCTTTCCTTGTACAACGAAGCTTTCGCCAAGCAACTCACGTATAAGGAATTCAATTTCGTCGGGATAGTTAGAAGAGTGCCTGTTATGATTGGGAAATTCATTTATGACATTGAACTCACTGTAATCAATGACATGGACTCGATCATTAACCCCACATTAACTAACCTGGTCTTGGGAAAACCATTCGTAAAAGCAACAGGAGTAATACTGGATGAGAGCGACAATAGCGCCCTATTCACTGATGGTTTCAGAGGAAAGTAATCTTTCGGGGAGGTAATGAAGAAGTGTATGAATATCAACCACTGTTGGTTTGTAACACAAAGGGGTTACGAAGAAGAAGGCTAGGGAAGATAAGGCGAGGTGACCCGGACAACCTCAAAATACCTTGTATGATCGGGCACAAAAGTTTTTATAATGTTTATAATGACACATGTTTACCCAAGAACGTGATGTCCCTGTTTCATTACAACAATATTTGCAAATGGGGAATGATCTACAAGGGAGAAGAGGTCGTTGGCATAGATGAAAATGTGCATGTGTTGGTAGGCAATATGACGTTTACAATGAGCTTCACGATCGTTGATAATATTGAGGAGTACATCGACCCTAGGCTATCACAAGTCATTTTTGGGGCACCATTTTGCGAAATCACAAACTTAGTTGTAGATGAGCGCAATGGGATCATGACTTTCACCGATGGAATTAGAAAAGTTTCGTACCAAGCTCCATATAAGATGAGAGAGTTCGCGGGAATTGATTGTGAAGGGCTTGATGGACTAAGTGCTCAACTTGTATTATGTGATGACGATGTAAGAAGAGGGTGTAAGATCACTCTCGATTTGTCGTGTGGATTCTTCAAAGGGGTTAGTGAGCTTAGTTCCAAATATCAGAAGGACCCCTTTGGATTCAAGGACCCGAAATACCTTCACTATGAGAGTGGCACCGATAGTGGTCACGAGGATGAGAGACCACGACCAACGAAGAAGTCACGTAATAGAGTGTCACTTTGAGTCTAGCTACAAGAATCGTTAATAAAGAAAAGCGCTTCTTGGGAGGCAACCAAAGCTTTATTTGTTTTGTGTGTTTGTTTATTTGAATTTATTTGTTTCCGTATGTATGTTTTATTTTTATTTCTAATAATTCACGTTTCAAATTAAAATGTGAAAATGCTTTATTTTGTTTTTAACTTCGTCTTAACTACATATTAGGGTATTTTGCAAAAAGATAAGTGTAAGGGAAATCTAAATTTGTTAAAAAGAACGGTTTGAACATGAATTGTAGCAATATAAAATAATCATACATATTAGTATTTGTTTGAGTCAAATGCTTGTATCGAGTCATAATGAAATTTTGCAGGATTCCAGGAATTAAGGTAATTGTTATTCCAGAAATTTTCCGGAAACTAAACATAAGGATTCTGTCAGATCAATTCTGACGGCGTCAGCCTTTAAAAGCTGACAGCGTCAGATTTTGATTCCAGAAAAAGTTTTTAAATTTAGTTTTTCTGCCGGATTATAAAAATTACTGCATCTTTAATTCCAGGAATCTGCAAAATTTTCATTCAACAAGCATTATATCCATATATAGATTTTGCCGCCGATTTTACGCAAGTTTTGCCTAGTTTGTTTTCTCAGATTTAACAGGTTACATTGGACAAGAAGATGAACATGGAATCAAGTTCATAACATCAAGCTTTTGGCGTCGCTTTGATCTTGGAGCCTTTACATCATCTTGGAAGAAGATCTAACCATGTTACCACACGATCCACATCAAACGAATCAGGGGAGTATTTGTTTCATTCTTTCATTTTCTTTACTTTTACATCTTTTATGTGAACATTGGGGATAATGTTCGGTTTAAGTGTAAGGGGCTAAATGAAGATAACACCCTAGAAAATGCTATTACACTTGATTTTTGTTTTTTTTAACGGTAGATGTGTAATAAAACCGAGAGAAATATTTGTTAGGGCAATTTTACCGCTAAATTTAAATTTTTTTTACAACATATAGGAGTGAAACTTTAGGCATAATAAGCGTCTCATGGATAGGAATTATATTACTAGCACAAAAACCGTACCACTCAAAAAATTTTCCCCCAAATATGTGAGGTTCACCCCTAGAATTGTTAGGAAAAGCATCCATTGCTGGTGCTTGTGTGTGTACCGGTAGCTTATAGATTCTAGAACTTGCGTTAGTGACCATCCCAAATCCACAAGTGAGACTACATTCATGTAGTTAGATTTACTACATGATAAGAGGCATTAGGATAACCCATGTTTTACACCCGTATTATAATTACATTGACTTCATTGGTCAAGTAATTCACCCACACCTTAGCGTTGTACTCATTTTTAGTACATGATACCCCTAGTACACCCATCAGAGCCTATCTTTTCGTTTCTAACTTTAAGCATTTTACTTAAAGGAAGAATTTGTTTACAATCTACCCCAAATGTACACCCAAATCGCCTTAGCCTACCTTGTATGCACTCACCCTTAGTACATTATTGTGACAACATTTGTTTAAACCCTTAGTTAATTGTCTTATTGATTACATGGTTACTAAGTCGAGTCATATCCTTGTACATATTATTTTGGGACGATTGAGACTCATGGGTAAAGTACTAATGTAATGGAGTAATGGGGAAGAAGTCAATTATTACCCCCACACTTGCGTTAATATTTTAGAGTTCTCCAAGTTTTTCAATTATCTTAATTCGAGTCGTTAGAATAGTTAATTGTAAAGTATGTAAAAGTTCAAGTGTAAAGGGAGAACCGAGGCCCCTATGATGTATTATTTTAGATGGTAGGGTAAGAGTGTATGGAAAAAAAAAATCGACAAACAAGANTGGGACGATTGAGACTCATGGGTAAAGTACTAATGTAATGGAGTAATGGGGAAGAAGTCAATTATTACCCCCACACTTGCGTTAATATTTTAGAGTTCTCCAAGTTTTTCAATTATCTTAATTCGAGTCGTTAGAATAGTTAATTGTAAAGTATGTAAAAGTTCAAGTGTAAAGGGAGAACCGAGGCCCCTATGATGTATTATTTTAGATGGTAGGGTAAGAGTGTATGGAAAAAAAAAATCGACAAACAAGAAAAACGAAAAAAAAAAATGGAATAAGAAAAGTAGAAAAAACGTACGGACTACCATCCCCTTTCCTTTTATCTTTATTCATGTTTTTGTTATTTTCTTTTTAGCTTAAGTCGAGTCGAGTCGAGTCTTGGCTTAGCAACGCCACTTTGTGCATGTATTTGATCAAGATAATTAACTCGCCACCACTACAAATACCCTTTTATTCCAACAAAACCGTGTTATCATATCCCTACACCTAACGTTATAACCCTTAAAAAGCCCTCTTTGATAGTTCATCTTAGGTGCTTACGCCTAGTGGAGTAGGGTTTTGATCCTTTCCCAAGCCTATGGTAATCTATTTGTTATGACAGGTAGTGACTGATATTTTTCTATTTCCATTTGGTTATATAGGTTTATAACACCCGAGAGATGAGAGTATCAAAATACTATGTGTGCGGTGCTAGTGTATGATTTCCGTGCTTGTTATGACTAGGGTTGAATAACTATTTGTTGTAATTATTATATTAGTGTTAGATAACCCCTAGCTCATATTTTGATGGGAATAAAAGCGCATTTGCTTGAGGACAAGCAAATCTCAAGTGTAAGGGTATTTGATGAGGCGAAAAGTGTTACGCTTTTAGGGGATCATTTAAGCCCTAATCCGTAATTTTTTTTTATCAAATATTGCCTTAAGTCGTTCCTTTTATCATTTTAGGTACTTTGAAGAGGAAATCTGGAAAAGGAAGAATTTTGGACGTTTTTAGAGCATAAAAGTGAAGAAAACGACAAAGTCTAAAAACCATGCTGAAAACAGTACCTGACGGCGTCACTCTTTACGTGTTGACGGCGTCACGCTTTGACAACAAGGTGGATGATTTTTGCACCAGACACCCCAGAAAGATTTTGAAGAATTAACACGTGGTGGCGTCACGTGTAAATGGATGTAGGCCATTACGTTATAGCGTAAAGGGTGACGGCCCAGAAGAGTTTAAAGAGGGACGACATCAGAAGTGGATATGAGCAATCCGAGAAGAGTTTTGGCGGCGAGGTGACGGCGTCACACTCTATAACGTGACGCCGTCAGATTGTAAAATCTATATATATTCGTCTAATTTTCATTCATTAAGTGTGCAACTTTTGGGAGAACCCTAGGGATAAACCCTAGCTCGTATTCTACTGTATTTTCAGGGTTTTTTCACCCTTGAGACCTTGCTGTTCAATTAAAGATAAGTCCTCTTCCAAATTAATCAATATGTCTATGTGTTGTTTGATTATATCTTATGCTTGTCTTTCAATTAACATGCTAGGCTAGGTTTTTTTTGTGTTTGCTTAGATCTAATGAAACCTAGCTATTGATTACATGTTGTTAGTTTTTTTGTGATTGTTGTGGGTGGGTGAAGTCGATGTTAGGCTTAAGAAAACTAGCTAACCTCCTATACGGTATCTTGGTTGAACATCTTAAGAAACATGAATCGGATGTGTACTACGATTATATGGTTGTATTTAATGCATAAGCGAATTCTAGTGATCCCATGTTAGGAGCTTTAAGTCGGCTCGACATAGGAGTGAAGTAGGAGCTTATAGAGTTAGGGAAGATCGTACACGGCCCTACGAATGTTTTAAAGGAATAAAATCCGTCATCCACACAATTACAACAAACCAATTAATCGAAAAGATAGCTAGGGAGTAAGGAAATCTAAGTAAACACATTTTTCTCTCATATAAGTTTCAAAACAATTTACTTTTTCTAGTTATTTTTTTATTTTTTATTTGCATAAGTAGTTATTTGGGTTAGTTGCTAATTCCGCCCACTCTTCCAAATACCCGAGATTTTACTTGCTTTCATAAAACATAAAAATACAAAAAGAATCATCCCTCAACCCTTAGACCTAATTAGAGTAGCTTTTCAATCCTAACGACACTATTCTCTGAGAGAACGATCAATCCCCAGGTACTTGCCACTTCACTATAGTACATCGGTCAGGTACACTGCCTGGTGGGGGTTGTAAGCTTCTCAAGATCCTTTGAGAGGTAAAACCTAATTGCGAAGGTTGCAAAACCCACGCATCTGCGCTGCCCAAATTTTTAATTTTCAGAAAAACAACGTATTCTTACAATATTTAGTCAAAAATAGAAAATAGATTTTATAACGAAAACGTGGTCATTTGAATTGATAAAAATGGATTTATGTCGAATAAGATACGAGTTTCCAAAGTTAATAACGAAAACTATTTTTTTTCAATAATAAATATACATTCTGTTGGGATTTTCAATAAGGTAAAACCAAGCTTTAAAACATAAACCGAATCCCTAAGACCTTAAAATATGTTAGTATATGATGAAGCGAAAAGTGTTACGCTTTTAGGGGGTCATTTAAGCCCTAATCCGTAATTATTTGATCAAATATTGTCCTAAATCGTTCCTTTTGCCATTTTAGGTACTTTGGAGAGGAATTCCGCCCATTCCTTCCAAAAGTAGACATTTGGGTTAGTTGGCTAGCAACTAATTCCACCCACTCCTTCCAAAACCGAGATTTTTACTTGCTTTCATAAAATATAAAAATACAAAAAGAATCATCCCTCAACCCTTAGACTTAATTAGAGTAGCTTTTCTAGCCTAACGACACTATTCCCTGAGAGAACGATCAATCCCCCGGTACTTGCCACTTCACTATACTACATCGGTCAGATACACTGCCTGGTGGGGGTTGTAAGCTTCTCAAGATCCCTTGAGAGGTAAAACCTAAGTGCATAGGTTGCAAAACCCAAGCATCAAGTTTTTGGCGCCGCTGCCGGGGAATAGTTATTGTTTAGGTTGAAAATTTTACTTTTACTTAGGTCTACTCATTAGAATCCTTTCTAGTGAGAATTTTTATTTTTATTTTTCTAGGTTTTCTTTAGTCTATCTTTTTCTTCGTGTTTTTGTTCGTAACAATTACTATCCGCCAGTGGAAGGTGGTAACATCCTTGATCCAAACAACCCACCACAACCAAACCTACCTCCTAGAGCCCGTACTTTAGGAGAATACTCCCATCCTAGCCATCAAGGCTATCGAAACACCATTGAGCTCACTCAAGGAGCCAATGTGTCTCCCTTGCGATCCGACATAATCCGGTTAGTGCAAAGCGGATGTGCATTCCATGGACTTCATTCTGAAGATCCAAATCAACACCTCAAGGACTTTCTTAAGATCGTAGATTCCATAGACCTTGATGTTGACACTCGAGAGACTACCCGATTACGTATCTTCCAATTCTCTCTGCGGGACCAAGCTAGTCAGTGGCTAGAACGTCTACCCGCAGGATCCATCACCTCTTGGGATAATCTCACCTCTTGCTTCCTAGCTCAATTTTTGCCACCAGGAAGAACCACAAAGCTAAGGAATGACATCTTGGCGTTCCAACAACGTCAAGGCGAAACCCTCTACGAGGCATGGACTCGATTCAAGGACTTACTCCAAAAAGTCCCTCATCATGGCATAGACCTTTGGCTCCAAGTCCAAATTTTCTATGACCATATCAATAGCCCCACAAGGCAAACCATTGACCAAGCGGCCGGTGGCAAGCTACGTGATCTAAGTGCGGAAAAATCATGGGAACTCCTAGAAGATATTGCTCTCTATGATAATGAAAGTTGGAATGATCCCCGTGATTTGAATAAAACGGTCAAGGCAATATCTTTGCCTTCGAATAATTCAATCACTTCCGACCGTAGGATCATGGAACTTGAGGACCAAGTCAAGTATCTAATGAAATCCTACGAAGCTCCTAAGCCTTCAAGCCAAGTGAACAAAATCACTTCCTCATGCGAGTATTGTAGTGGTCCCCACGACACTCGAGATTGCATGGAACTCCCTGAACAAGCTTTTGCGGACTACGCATCCTCGCGTACCGACGGAGTGGGAGAGAAGTGGTACACTTTGAAACCCGAGCCAAACCCTTTACGGTGATTCCTACAACCCATCTTGGAAAAATCACCCAAACTTTAGGTGGAAGCAAAACCAAAACACGCCCCAAAACAATTCTTCCAATCCACCTAATCGTTTCCAATCAAATGGTTCCTCCTCAAACCGTACTTTCAACAACATTCCATCCAATAACGATGGTAGTACCAACAATTTTGAAGGATTGATGTCGAAATTTATGGCATCTCAAGAAGCTCGTATATCCAAGTTTGAATCCGATTTCAAACAAAGGAAAAGCGAGATGACCAATAAAATCGACACCTTGTTGAATATTTTCAATGACCGAGAGATGGAAGCCCTCCCAAGCGACACGGTCAAGAATCCGAAACTAAACATTAACTCTATTTCTTCGGTTTCATCTCCTAGTTCTTGCCCACAATACTATTCGGTCAATGCCATGAGCACGTGTTTCAAACAAACCCAAATCCCTCAAAAAGACCATGAGAATAAGATATCCAACACTAAATTGGTCAACCACATAGTTGAAACACCACCCATTCAAAACCTTGACGAAGAATTCGAGGAACTCTGCCTCGAACGTCCGGTTATTGATGTTTTAGCACGAGATCCGTACTATAACGCCCTCTTAGAAAAGTATGAGAAGAAGCTCAAATTAGGCGACATGGGGACCGCCTTCATTCGAAATAAGCTACCTAAGAAATTAGACGACCCGAGCTTATTTGTCCTACCATGCAAGATCGGAAATTCGGAGGCTTATGACACACTAGCCGATCTCGGATCAAGCCTTAACTTACTCCTTCTACCTCTCTACACCGTCCTCAAACTAGGAAAGCTAGAAGAAACCAAGGTGATAATAGGTTTAGCGGATGGAAGTGTAGCATACCCGGTAGGAGTAGTAAAGGACGTGGTAGTTCACATAGGGAAGTTGACAATTCTAGCCGATTTCCACGTCCTCGACATGGTTAGCGACCCTACATGCCCCTTGTTTATAGGAAGAGGATTTCTAGCCACCGCGAGTGCTATGATTGATTGTAAGGAATCTAAGATAGCGGTAGGAGAAGGAGAAACTTGGTCGGTATATAATGTTAAGAAACATGCCTATGACACCCTTGAGGAATCAACCGATGTTAATAGGAGGCCCTCTAGATACGGACCATGGTTAGAAGGAGACTTCATAGGACCCCAACGCCCATGCTACCTAGAAGAAGAATTTGTGAGCCGAACACAAACGGTAGAACAACTTTTGGCTAGGGACACCGAGTTAGACCCTTTTGAAGATCCCCTAGTTTTTAGAAAGATGACTGACTTCCTAGGTGTTTTGCCAATTAACCTAGCCATGAATAAATGGAAAAGCAAAGGTGATATACATAAATGGAATTGGGAGAAGCCACGTAAGGAAGGGGATGGATCATGGCAAATAAAGATGACTCTTTATGATCCGGATGGAGAGAAGTTTGAGAGGTCATATTTCACCAAACGCACCAATAGGACACTTCCAACCAAAATCAACCCTAAGGATGTCCTCGATGCGGAACTCACCTACGTAGGGTAGAGTGACTTTGAGTCTAGCTACAAGACTCGTTAATAAAGAAAAGCGCTTCTTGGGAGGCAACCCAAGCTTTATTTGTTTTGTGTGTTTGTTTTGTTTGAATTTATTTGTTTCCGTATGCATGTTTTATTTTTATTATTATTGATTTATGTTTCAAATTAAAATTGTGAAAATACTTTATTTTGTATTTAACTTCGTCTTAACTACATATAAAGGTATTTTGCAAAAGAAAAGTGTAAGGGAAATCTAAATTTGTTTATAAGAACGAATTGGAACATGAATTGTAATAATATAAAATAAACATACATATTCGTACTTGTTAGAGTCAAATGCTTGTATCGAGTCATAATGAAATTTTGCAGGATTCCAGGAGTTAAGGTATTTGTTTTTCCAGAAATTTTCCGGAAACTAAACATAAGAATTCTGTCAGATCAATTCTGCCGGATAATAAAAATTACTGCACCTCTAATTCCAGGAATCTGCAAAAATTTTCGTTCCACAAGCATTATATCCTTATATAGATTTTACCGCCGATTTTACACGAGGTTTGCCTAGTTTGTTTTCTCAGGTTTAACAGGTTATTTTGGACAAGAAGATGAACATGGAATCAAGTTTGTGACATCAAGCTTTTGGAGTCGCTTTGAGCTTGGAGCTTTTACATCATCTTGGAAGAAGATCTAACAATGTTACCACACGATCCACATAAAAAATCAGGGGAGTATATGTTTCATTCTTTCTTTCTCTACTTTTACATCTTTTATGTGAACATTGGGGACAATGTTCGGTTTAAGTGTAAGGGGGTAAATGAAAGCGCCTTAGAAAATGCTATTACGCTTGATTTTTGTTTTGTCCAAAGGTATTTGTGTAATAAAACCAAGAGAAACATTTATTAGGGGAATTTTAGCGCAAATTTAAAATTTTTTACAACATTTAGAAGGGATATTTTAGGTATAATATGCGTCTCATGGATAGGGAATTTTATGACTAGCACAAAAACCGTACCACTCAAAAAAAAATTTCCCCCAAATATGTGAGGTTCGCCCCTAGAATTGTTAGGAAAAGCATTCATTTTTTTTGCTTGTGTGTGTATCGGTAGCCTATAGATTCTAGAACTTGCGTTAGTGACCATCCCAAGTCCACAAGTGAGACTACATTCGTGTAGTTAGATTTACTACATGATAAGAGGCATTAGGATAACCCTTGTTTTATACCCGTTTATTATAATTACATTGACTTCATTGGTCAAGTAATTCTCCCACACCTTAGCGTTGTACTCATTTTTAGTACACGATACCCCTAGTACACCCCTCAGAGCCTAACTTTTCGTCTCTAACTTTAAGCATTATACTTAAAGGATTTGTTTACAATCCACCCAAATGTACACCCAAATCGCCTTAGCCTACCTTGTATGCACTCATTGTTAGTGCATTATTGTGACAACATTTGTTAAACCCTTAGTTAATTGTCTTATTACTTACAGGGTTGCTAAGTCGAGTCATATCCTTGTACATATTGTTTTGGGATGATTGGGACTCATGGGTAAAGTACTAATGTAATGGAGTAATGGGGAAGAAGTCAATTATTACCCCCATATGTGCGTTAATATTTTAAAGTACTCCAAGTTTTTCAATTATCTTAATTCGAGTCATTAGAATAGCTTATTGTAAAGTATATAAAAGTTCAAGTGAAAGGGGAGAACCGAGGCCCCTGTGATGTATTATTTTGGATGGTAGGGCAAGAATGTATGAAACAAATTCGAAAAACAAGAAAAACCAAAAAAAAATTGGAAAAAGAAAAGTAGAAAAAAACATACGGACTACCATCCCGTTTCATTTTATCGTTATTTATGTTTATGTTATTTTATTATTAGCTTAAGTCGAGTCGAGTCTTGGCTTAGCAACGCCACCTTGTGCATGTATTTGATCAAGATAATTAACTCGCCACCACTAAAAGTACCCTTTATTCCAACCAAACCGTGTTATCATATCCCTTCACCTAACGTTACAACCCTTTATAAAGCCCTCTTTGATAGAATATCATAGGTGCTTACGCCTAGTGGAGAAGGTTTTTGATCCTTTCCCAAGCCTATGGTAATCTATTTGCTATGACAGGTAGTGAGTGATATTTCTTCCATTTTCATCTAGTTATATAGGTTTATAACACCCGAGAGATGAGAGTATCCAAACACTATTTGTGAGGTGCTAGTATATGATTTCCGTACTTATTATGACTAGGGTTGAATGACTATTTGTTGTAATTACTTTTATATTCGTGTTAAATGACCCCTAGCTCATATTTTGATTGGAATAAAAGCGCATTTGCTTGAGGACAAACAAATCTCAAGTGTAAGGGTATTTGATGAAGCGAAAAGTGCTACGCTTTTAGGGGTCATTTAAGCCCTAATCCGTAATTATTTGATCAAATATTGCCCTAAATCGTTCCTTTTATCATTTTAGGTACTTTGGAGAGGAATTCTGGAAAAGGAAGCATTTTGGACGTTTTTGGAGCATAAAAGTGAAGAAAACGACAAAGTCTCAAAATATGCTGGAAATAGTACCTGAAGGCGTCACGCTTTACCAGGTGACGGCGTCACGCTTTGACGAAACAAAGGATGATTTTTACACCAGACGCCCCAGAAAGATTTGAAGATTTAAAAGGTGACAGCATCACGCGTGATTTGATGTAGGCCGTCACGCTATAGCACAAAGGGAGACGGCCCAGAGAAGTCCAAAGGGGGACGGCGTCAGAAGTGGATCTGAGCAATCTGAATATAAGTTTGCGGCGAGGTGACAGCGTCACGCACTAGAACGTGACGCCGTCAGGTTGTAAAATCTATATATAATTTTCTAATTTTCATTCATTGGTGTATAACTTTTGGGAAAAACCCTAGCTCGTATTCTACAGTATTTTTAAGGGTTTTTCACCCTTGAAACCTTGATGCTTAATTAAAGATAAGTCTTCTTCCAAATCAATCAATATGTCTATGTGTTGTTGATGAGACGAAAAGTGTTACGCTTTTAGGGGGCCATTTAAGCCTTAATTCGTATAAATGCGATCAAATATTGCCCTAAATCGTTCCTTTTGTCATTTTAGGTACTTTTGAGAAGAATTCTGGAAAACATGCATATTTGGACGTTTTTGGAGCATAAAAGTGAAGAAAACGGAAAAGTCTCAAAAGATGAAGAAACTAACCTGACGGCGTCAGAGTCACAAGGTGACGCCGTCAGCAAGCCTTGACAAAAGAGTGGAAACCAATTATCAAATGACGGGCCAGAATGATTTTGAGAATTAACACCTGACGCCGTCAGGTGTTAGAGAATGTAGGCCGTCAGGTTATAATTTAAAGAGTGACGGCCCAGAAGGATTTANCGGCATCACGCGTGATTTGATGTAGGCCGTCACGCTATAGCACAAAGGGAGACGGCCCAGAGAAGTCCAAAGGGGGACGGCGTCAGAAGTGGATCTGAGCAATCTGAATATAAGTTTGCGGCGAGGTGACAGCGTCACGCACTAGAATGTGACGCCGTCAGGTTGTAAAATCTATATATAATTTTCTAATTTTCATTCATTGGTGTGTAACTTTTGGGAAAAACCCTAGCTCGTATTCTACAGTATTTTTAAGGGTTTTTCACCCTTGAAACCTTGATGCTTAATTAAAGATAAGTCTTCTTCCAAATCAATCAATATGTCTATGTGTTGTTGATGAGACGAAAAGTGTTACGATTTTAGGGGGCCATTTAAGCCTTAATTCGTATAAATGTGATCAAATATTGCCCTAAATCGTTCCTTTTGTCATTTTAGGTACTTTTGAGAAGAATTTTGGAAAACATGCATATTTGGAAGTTTTTGGGGCATAAAAGTGAAGAAAACGGCAAAGTCTCAAAAGGTGAAGAAACTATAACCTGACGGCGTCAGAGTCACAAGGTGACGCCATCAGCAAGCCTTGTCAAAAGAGTGGAAACCAATTATCATATGACGGGCCAGAATGATTTTGAGAATTAACACCTGACACCGTCAGGTGTTAGAGAATGTAGGCCGTCAGGTTATAATTTAAAGAGTGACGGCCCAGAAGGATTTATAAGGTGACGGCGTCAGAAGTGGATCTAGGCCATCCGAGAATCCTAATGGCGGCGAGCTGACGGCGTCAGCCCTTATAACCTGACGCCGTCAGAATGTAAAATCTATATATAGTTTTCTATTTTTCATTCATTAAGTGTGGAACTTTGTGGAGAACTTTTGGCACCAAACCCTAGACGAATTTTCTGTACTTTTTAGGGTTTCCAACCCTTGGAACCCTCATGCTTAATTAAAGATAAGTCTTCACTTTAATTCAATCAATATGTCTATGTGTTGGTTGATTATCTCTTTTGCTTGTCTTTTAATTAACATGTGTAGCTAAATTCTCTTGTGTTTGCTTAGATCTAATGAAACCTAACTATTAATTATTGGTTAATTGATGTGTTGTTGTTTGTTGGGATGATTGTTCCATTCAATGTTAGGCTCAATAAAACTGGCCAACCTCCTTATGGTAACGTGCTTGAACGTCTTGGGAAACATGTAGCCAAGGCATACTAGGCTTTTAAGGTAGTATTTAATGCATGAGCCACTGTTTACAATCCCTATGGTTGTGCCGTGCATGGCATAGGAGGAGATAAGAGCTCATAGAATTGGAGAGATATGTATGCCACTCCATGAGTTATTAAAAATACACCCTTCATCCACACAAGTAACATACATATTAATTAACCGGTAAAAGATAATTAGGGAGTAATGAAATCTAAGTAAACACACGTTTCTCCATATTGTTTTCACAACCAAATAGTTTAGTTATTTTATTTTCTTTTGCAATAGTAGTAATTTTGGGTTAGTTGACTAGCAACTAATTCCGCCCACTCCTTCAAAACCGAGATTTTAACTTGCTTTCATAAAAATATAAAAATACAAACAGAATCTTCCTTCACCCTTAGACCTATTAGAGTAGTTTTTCTGTCCTAACGAACACTATTCCCTGTGAGAGAATGATCAATCCCCCGTACTTGCCACTATCCTATACTACATCGGTCAGGTACACTGCCTGGTGGGGTTGTAAGCCTCTTAAGATCCCTCGAGAGGTAAAACCTGTTGTAAGGTCACAAAACCACGCATCAAGTTTTTGGCGCCGCTGGCGGGGAATAGTTATTGTTTATGTAAAATTTTTATTTTATTAGGTCTACTCACTAGATTCCTTTCTAGTGAGATTTTTATTTTATTTTTCTAGGATTTCTTTAGTCTATCTCTTTCTTCGTGTTTTTGTTCGTAACCTTTACCATCCGCCATCATGGAAGGTGGTAACATCCTTGATCCCAACAACCCACTTCAACCAAACCACCCACCACAACCAAACCAACCTCCTAGACCCCACACGTTAGGAGAGTATTCCCGACCTTGCCACCTTGGCTATCGCAACACCATTGAGCTCACTCAAGGGGCCAATGTCACTCTCTTGCGATCCGACACCATCTGGTTGGTGTAAAGCGGATGTGCATTCCATGGACTTCGTTCCGAAGATCCAAACCAACATCTCAAGGATTTCCTCAAAATCGTAGATTCGATAGACCTTGATGTTGCCACTCGAGAGACGACCCGATTGCGTCTCTTCCAATTCTCTCTACGGGACCAAGCTAGTCAATGGCTTGAGCGACTTCCCGCAGGATCCATCACCTCTTGGGACGATCTCACAACTCGTTTCCTTGCTCAATTTTTCCCACCGGGGAGAACTACCAAGCTAAGGAATGATATCTTGGCATTCCAATAACGCCAAGGCGAAACCCTCTATGAGGCATGGACTCGATTCAAGGACTTACTCCAAAAAGTCCCTCATCATGGCATAGACCCTTGGTTACAGATCCAGCGATTCTATGATGGCGCAGATTACCACACTAAAAGAGCCATAGATTACGCGGCCAAGGGGAGACTGAGCAGACTTAGCGTCGACAAGTGCTGGGAAGTCATTGAGGACTTGGCACAGTACGAAGAAGAAGAATGGGTGAACTCAACATTCTCGGAAGAAGGGGTTTTGAATCACATAAGCACGACCCAAGATCAACTATTTGATAATATAAAAAACCAGGTCGAGGTGCTTATGAGAGCTGAGGAATCTTTTGCTGAGGGATATGAGGAGGTGAACACAATTGGTAAACATACACTCCCTCACCTCTCACGACAAGATGAGTTCGAAGGGATAATGCTAACTTTCATGAATAATCAAGAAAAGCAGCTCCAACGGCTGGAAGCTCAGTTGACGGATACCGAGGATGTTTTCATGGAACTAGCAGAAAAGTTTATCTCCAAAATAAAGGAGAAAATTAAGGAAGAGGCATCACACAAGAAGATCGAAAAGATCTTTGAACTTCCAGTTACAAATGAACCATGTAGTGCGGTGAGTGATGAACCTCCTCTTCCCGAGACTCCACCCCTACACTCCTTCCATCTTTGTGAACCTCCCTGTAGAGAAAAGAGCTCTCAGGTTCATAGTATCTTCGTAGGAAGCATTACAGTTACGCTACCTGACTTTCAGAAAACCAGGAAACGGTCATTTGGTTTTAAGCCAGGAGGAAAAGACACCCGGTTCAGGCATACCCTCAGTTAAAAAATTTATTCGAAAAGTTCACCTCACTCGAATAATACTTGCCACGATAGAAAATGGGAATTGAATAAGTCTACGACCGATCCTGGAGAAGTTAAGATCACACCCAACGATTGTAACAAGACCTTTGACCCAGGAGGGACTTGCAAACTAAGGAGCATGTCTTTCGTCAAAGTTACAATGCGACAAAATAATTCTTGAAAAGAACAAGGGCTGAATTGTAATTTCTGAAAAGTTGCTTGGTCGAATACACCTGACGGCGTCAGCCTTAACGCCTGACGGCGTCAGCTCGTCCACCCAGCTTTAATAACTCCCAAACCCATCACTTTCTTCACAAACCCCACAAATATTATCCACCCCACCTTTCACCTACGAATCTCCAAGCCCCAATTCGTGCCATTTCGTCATCATCTTCCACGTGGTAAGTATCTTTCTCTCATCTTTCTCATCCTAATTGTCTATTCGATCCATCAATTTTGGATATCCCCAAAATACGAAACCCTAGGATCGAATTGAGGTTGAAAACTTAATAATGCCTTGTACTTGATGTAATGTTAGCAAGGATTAAGGCACCAGTTAGTTAAAACTTCAATTTAGAATAGTATTGCGTTAGGGGATTGCGGATTCGGCCACCACCCTTTGGCTTATTGGCCATTTTGCTGTTATAAGGGGTGTTTGGGACAAGGATCTACAAGTTTCATGCTTGAACTTTCCTCATAATCTCAAATTTGAATTGTGCAGAGGTCTGACGGCGTCAGCCAGTAGGCGTGACGGCGTCAGGACCATCTGATGTCCCAACCATGTTTTCAATCGCGTTCTTAACCCTCCGTGTTCTTCTTGCTTTGTTACAGGATATGAGTAAAAGATCTAGGAGTCACAGGGGTGGGTCATCTAGGGCTCCCCAAGTTNTGAACTTTCCTCATAATCTCAAATTTGAATTGTGCAGAGGTCTGACGGCGTCAGCCAGTAGGCGTGACGGCGTCAGGACCATCTGATGTCCCAACCATGTTTTCAATCGCGTTCTTAACCCTCCGTGTTCTTCTTGCTTTGTTACAGGATATGAGTAAAAGATCTAGGAGTCACAGGGGTGGGTCATCTAGGGCTCCCCAAGTTAGTTTGGCGGATATAGTTAGGAGTTGGGGTGTTTCTGAGGGAAATGAGGCAACCGCAAAATACCAAGAGCTGCACAACCATGACATTGACCATGGTGCAATCATTGACTGGGATTTCTTGGCAAACAGTGGCCTAGAGCAGGATTTTATTGATAGCATAGGGACCGATGACTTCACGGGTCCGCAGTGGTTGAATTTGTTTAGGCTACGGGAACAGGTATATGATGAGCTTGTGCGGGAGTTTTTGGCCACTTTTCACTTAAATGTTGGGGCTGCTAGGAATGATGTGGGGGCCACGTCAGTCTATTTTAGGTTAGGAGGGGAGGACCGCTCGTGTTCTATTCTTGAGCTTGGTTGGCGATTAGGGCTCTATACCCAGCACGAGGCCATTCAGGGGGGATTTCTGGCCAGACTGAGTCAGGGGTTGACTGTTAGGGACGAAATGAGTTGTGCTATGTTTTGGCCTACTATTGGAGCTGGGGTATATGCGTCTGGGACTACTGGGGCATCTACCATTAGGGACCCCAGGGTTAGGCTGACTCATCGGTGTATTTCATACACCCTGTCTGGGAGGTAGGATCACCCTCTTGGACCTTTTATTCCTCTACACGATCTACTCTGGGGAAGCTTACTGCAACATCCCCTTTTGGGTGGCTAGTCTACCTTCAGGGTGCAGTTGGGGAGAGGGCCAATGACAAGATCTATGGGGGTATGTTCATCACCAGGCTGGCTAGGTCATACGGGGTCCTAACACCCGAGATTAGGGATCTTCTGAGCTCGTCAGGAGTATGTAGGGTGGTCAGGGTCAGATCCCTGAAGCAGATGCATGTGGTGATGGAGTTAGTCGGGGATCAGTATGCTTGGTGGGCACCTGCACAGGCTGCGGTTGGTGGTGGCGATGACGATGATGAGGAGGAGGCTGCACCACACCAGCAGTATGGGGGGTATGAGGCCGGTACTGCTGATTATTACCGGCACATGAGCCATGAGGACTGGCAGGCTCATCAGGGAGCCTGGATGGGTCAGGTTGACACCTGGAGAGCCAGGGTCGATGACAGGTTTGACTGGATGTATGATCACACGATTCGACAGATGCAGTACCTTTCCACACGTGATCAGTTGGACCCTCATTTGCAGATCGACCCTTTCCCTGGACGTGAGCAGGACTACCCACCCTACGGGTACTATGGACACCTCCCTCATGGCTATGACTACCGCTAGGGTCCCCCACCTCAGTGATCATATTATTTGTTTTGTGATGTTATTTGAACAATTTCATTGTGGATGTATGATTTGAAACAATTTGGTCTGTAATAGCTTAAGATTTGGCCTCTGTTGGCCCATGAACAATTTATTTTTATGCATGTAGGATTCGGCCTCTATCGGCCTTGAACAATCTATTTCTCTTTTCGTATTTATGGTTGTTTATTTGCTTTACAGACTTTGTTTGTTTAGTATGCTTTGTGTGTTTTTGTGTGTTTATTTGATTTTATTTGTTTCCGTATGTAAGTTATATTTCTTGTTATTGATTCATGCTTCAAACTAAATTGTGAAAATGCTTTATTTTGTTTTTAACTTCGTCTTAACTACATATAAAGGTATTTTGCAAAAGCTAAGTGTAAGGGAAATCTAAATCGGTTTATAAAGAACGAATGAACATAAATCATAACAATGTAAATTAATATACATATTAGTATTTGTTTGAGTCAAATGCTTGTATCGAGTCATAATGAATTTTTGCAGGAATTCCAGGAAGTAAGATCTAGTTTTTCCAGAATTTTTCTCGGAAACTTAACATGAGAATTCTGTCAGATCATTCTGATGGCGTCAGGAATAACACCTGACGGCGTCAGGTTAAAATTTTCTACAATTTTTGAAAGTTTTGTATTTCTTGCGGAAACATAAAAAGTTTTGTCAATTCTTTAACTTATAATCTCCAGGAATTCTGCAAAATATTCATTCCACAAGCATTATATCCTATTATGTAGATTTTACCGCCGATTTTACGCGTGGTTGGCCTTTATCTTTTTCAGGTTAACAGGTTATTTTGGACAAGAAGACGTTTATCATTTTGGAAGGGAAGCTTTGAACGCTCGTCTCTCTTGGAAGAAGATCTAACCATGTTACTTCATTATCCACATCAAACGATTCAGGGGAGTATTTTATTTCATTCTTTCATTTTATTTACTTTTACGTCTTCTATTTGAACATTGGGGACAATGTTCGGTTTAAGTGTAAGGGGGGTAAATGAAGGCAGCGTTGAGAATATACTTACGCTTGATGTTTTGCTTTGTTTGATAGTAAATTTGTAATAAAACCAAGAGAAGTATTTGTTAGGGCAATTTTAGCGCCAATTTAATTTTTTTTACGACATTTAGAAGTGAAACCTTGATATTAATGAGCGTCTCATGGATAGGAAATTTTATGACTAGCACAAAACCGTACCACTAAAAAAATTTTCCACCCCAAATATGTGAGGTTCGCCCCTAGAATTGGTAGGAAAAGCATCCATTTTTGGTGCTATGATGTGAGTACCGGTAGCATTTAGATTCTAGAACTTGCTTTAGGACCATCTCAAATCCACAAGTGAGACTACATTCGCGTAGTTAAGATCTACTACATGATAAGAGGCATTAGGATTAACCCATTGTTTTACACCCGTATATTTGTTATAATTACTTTGGCTTCATTGGTCAAGTAATTCTCCCACACCCTTTGCGTTGTATCCATTTTTGGTACACGATACCCCTAGTACACCCCTCCGAGCCTATCCTTTCGTTTCGACCTTTGAGCAATTTGTTTACACCCCACTAAATGTACACCCAAATCACCTTAGCCTACCTTGTATGCACCCACCTTTGGTGCATTATTGTGAAAACATTTGTGAAACCCTTAGTTAATTATCCGGTCAATTCCATGGTTGCTAAGTTAAGTCATATCCTTGTACATATTGTTTTGGGATGATTGGGACTCATGGGTAAAGTACTAGTGTAATGAAGTAATGGGTAAGAACAACATTATTACCCCCATACGTACTAAATATTTAAAAAGTACTCCAAGTTTTTCGATTATCTTAATTCGAGTCATTAGAATAGTGATTGTAAAGTTATGTAAAGATTCAAGTGTAAGGGGAATGCAACTCCCCTATGATGTATTGTTTTGGATGGTAGGGCAAGAGTGTATGAAAAAAAAATCGAAAAATCAAGAAAAATACAAAAAAATATGAAAAAGAAAAGAGAAAAACATACGGACTACCATCCCGTTTCCTTTTATGTTTCTTTTTAGTTTTTGTTATTTCATTTTTAGTTTAAGATTGAGTCGAGTCTTGACTTAAGCAACGATGTAGAGTGCATGTATTTGATCATGATAATTAACTTGCCACCATTAAAATACCCTTTATTCCAACCAAACCGTGTTTATCATATCCCTACACCTTACGTTACAACCCTTTGGAAAGCCCTCTTTGATAGTTTATCTTAGGTGCTTACGCCTAGTGGAGGAGTAATTGATCCTCTCCCAAGCCTATGGTAATCTATTTGCTATGACAGGTAGTGAGAGATATTTTCCGTTTTCATTTATGAGATATAATTCTATGACACTTGAGAGATGAGAGTATCCAAACACTATTTGTGAGGTGCTAGTGTATGATTTCCGTGCTTATTATGATTAGGGTCGAATGACTATTTGTTGTAATTACTTTTATATTTGTGTTAAATGACCCCTAACTCATATTTTGATTGGAATAAAAGCTTATTTGCTTGAGGACAAGCAAATCTCAAGTGTAAGGGTATTTGATGAGACGAAAAGTGTACCCGTTTTAAGGGGTCATTTAAGCCCTAATTCGAGTAAATGTGATCAAATATTGCCCTAAATCGTTCCTTTTGTCATTTTAGGTACTTTTGAGAAGAATTCTGGAAAACATGCTAATTTGGACGTTTTTGGAGCATAAAAGTGAAGAAAACGACAAAGTCTCAAAAGAAGCTGGAAAACCTTCCTGACGGCGTCAGAGTCACAAGGTGACGCCGTCAGCCAACATTGACAAAGGAGTAAAATCAGATTACACTAGACGCCCTATGAAGAAAACAAGATGTTTACACCTGACGGCGTCAGGTGTTAGAGAAAGTAGGCCGTCAGGTGTAATGCTAAAGAGTGACGGCCCAGAGCACATTTACAAGTGACGGCGTCAGAAGTAAATCTAGGCCATCCGAGAACCCTAATGACGGCGAGCTGACGGCGTCAGAACCCATAACCTGACGCCGTCAGAATGTAAAATCTATATATACTTTTCTATTTTTCATTCATTAGTGTGGAACTTTTGGTACAAGTTTGGGAAAAACCCTAAAGACGAATTTGGCTGTATTTTCAAGGGTTTTTCACCCTTGAATCCTTCATGTTCAATTAAAGATAAGTCCTCACTTAAATTAATCAATATGTCTATGTGTTGGTTAATTATATCTTATGCTTGTCTTTCAATTAACATGCTAGGCTTAATTTTTCTTGTGTTTGCTTAGATCTAATGAAACCTAACTATTAATTATTGGTTAATTGATGTGTTGTTGTTTGTTGGGATGATTGTTCCATCAATGTTAGGCTCAAGAAAACTGGCCAACCTCCTTTATGGTAACGTGCTTGAACGTCTTGGGAAACATGTAGCCAAGGCATACTAGGTTATTAAGGTAGTATTTAACGCATGAGCCACTGTTTACAATCCCTATGGTTGTGCCGTGCATGGCATAGGAGGAGATAAGAGCTCATAGAATTGGAGAGATATGTATTCCACTCCATGAGTTAATAGGAATACACCCTTCATCCACACAAGTAACATACATATCAATTAACCAGTAAAAGATAGTTAGGGAATAATGAAATCTAAGTAAACACACGTTTCTCCATATTGTTTTCACAACCAAATAGTTTAGTTATTTTATTTTCTTTTGCAATAGTAGTAATTTTGGGTTAGTTGACTAGCAACTAATTCCGCCCACTCCTTCAAAAATGAGATTTTAACTTGCTTTCATAAAAATATAAAAATACAAAAAGGATCTTCCTTCACCCTTAGACCTATTAGAGTAGTTTTTCTGTCCTAACGAACACTATTCCCTGTGAGAGAACGATAAATCCCCCGTACTTGCCACTATCCTATACTACATCGGTCAGGTACACTGCCTGGTGGGGTTGTAAGCCTCTTGAGATCCCTCGAGAGGTAAAACCTGTTGTAAGGTCACAAAACCACGCATCAGTTGTTTGATTATATCTTACGCTTGTTTTTCAGTTCACATGCTAGGCTAGGTTTTTATTGTGTTTGCTTAGATCTAATGAAACCTAGCTATTGATTATATGTTGTTGGTTTGCTTGTGATTATTGTGGTTGGGTGAAGTCGATGTTAGACTTAAGAAAACTGGCTAACCTCCTATACGGTAACTTGCTTGAACGGCTTAAGAAACATGAATCGGATGTGTACTACGATTATTTGGTTGTATTTAATGCATGAGCGAATTCTAATGATCCCATGTTAGGAGCTTATATCGGCTCGACATAGGAGTGAAGTAGTAGCTTATAGAGTTAGGGAAGATCATACACGGCCATACGAATGATTTAAAGGAATACAACCCGTCATCCACATAATCACAACAAACCAATTAACATATAAAAGATAGCTAGGGAGTAAGTAAATCTAAGTAAACACATATTTCTCATTTATAAGTTTCACAGCCTTTAATTTTCTCGTTATTTAATTTTATTTGCAAAAGTAGACATTTGGGTTAGTTGGCTAGCAACTAATTCCGCCCAGTCCTTCCAAAACCAAGATTTTTACTTGCTTTCATAAAATATAAAAATACAAAAAGAATCATCCCTCAACCCTTAGACCTAATTAGAGTAGCTTTTCAAGCCTAACGACACTATTCCCCAAGAGAACGATCGATCCCCCGGTACTTGCCACTTCACTATACTACATCGGTCAGGTACACTGCCTGGTGGGGGTTGTAAGCTTCTCAAGATCCCTTGAGAGGTAAAACCTAAGTGCATAGGTTGCAAAACCCACGTATCAGTATAGTTAAATACTTTAACGGAGATAGGCAGAACTTTAAAAACCGAGCAATAACGAAGAAGTTATGACTTAACGAAGATATTGACGTAAATATTATTTTGACAGCTTTCTATCTGTTAATAATAACCTGTCATAATTTTTAGAAATGAATTTTGGACATTAAAGGTGCTGTTTAGACCAAATAACTAAAACGAAAGTTGTAGTGTTTTGGTTACATATTTTAGTCAAGTCGGAAACTTTCCAAAATGTACATTACCGAAACATTCAATTTGTAGATTTTGATATTTATATAATTCGAATGATAAATCTTTTTAAAAAGACTCAATTAGAGTTCGTTTTCCATTGTTATAGCTGTTATGTCATCAATGTCTTTTACACGGTTCCAAACATCCCCATCCGGTAAAGACCACCTATGCATTCACCCACACTAATCAAGCTCCTCATGTGAAGTATCTGCATGACACAAAAATCAGGGAAGAATATTATTTCCAGAGAAGAATGTTATTTCCGATTGAAATCCTTACATAATCTACTAACCGACAAAAGGTTATATGTGGATTTAGGGATGCGATGCACTCCTTTTATTTTTGCACCTTCTATTAAGGTGCACTCCCTTTTTCCCTCAATGGGTATGAAATCTTCGTTAGGAATGACAACGGGATTTTCGTTAGAACATGAAACTTTATTTTCTAGTATTTAGAAATTGTGTAATATGTTCGTTGGACCCCGAATCTATTCCCCAATCGTTCGTCGAATCAATGTTACATGTTATGAAAGTTGTTTTGTTTGTGTCAACTTTTGTTCTTCTCGCACTCCCTGCAAAGTGTATTTAAAAGCTTTCATATTGCTCTTTAGTCAAACCTGGTACGGGACTCATGCCGGTTTCAATACATGCGACTTTTGGCTTAATTACTGTTATCTCGCTTCTTATTTCCCCAGCCACCATTCAGGATAGCCTATACTTTTGAAATACCTTTACGTTTGTGTCCTTTTTTCCCACAATAGGTGTAAAACCCACATTTTCATAACACGTTTAAATGACCAAAATGCCCCTAAGAATTTAAAATTTTCAATAAAGCTTAAATAATTATAAATAAACCCTAAATAATTATATAAATGATATAAATGATCTATAATATTTTTGTGACTATGAAATTTTGCAAATTAATTTTCTAAGCATATCCATACACGACACAAAAGACACAAGAAATCTAAAAATGATTTTATAATTTGTACAATACAATTAATTAAAATATATAAGGTTTTAATTAAGGAATATAGAAATTTAAATCAAGGAGATCAAATCAAATTAATTTTGATGTTGTAACCCCCCATATAGCTCGGCCCTAAACCAGAATATATCTCCACAAATAATTTATTTTCCAAATCAAATCAAAATAATACCATTTTCTCTCTAAAATCCCTAGTAGGAGAAGGCAAGAAAAATAGGGGTTCGAATTATAGAAGCTTTGTTCGTGGAGTTTTGATTTTGTTCGAATTTTGGTCCTAGCCGAGAGATACCAATTCACCACGCCTAATCCTCTAGTTCTAAAATTCATTTGGTATTTTTTTAACACTCTTTGCATCGTATATAATCCATATAAAATGTTATTCATGATCCATGCATGTTTTGTAATTCGCATGGAATTAAATGAATTAAAAACCCTAAAAATGCATAAAATTTGTATACGTCTCTATATAATTTTTGGAACATCAAATATATTTTTAAAATATTTAATATGATGTATAGGACCTGTAAAAATTGCATTCAAAATTATTTTAAGCTTAGATCCCTGGTTTGTAATTTATTTGGTTTATTGTTTTTCGGCTTAATTAAAAGGAAAGAAAAATAAAATAAAATAAGATTATAACAAGGCATGTACGATTAGAATTAGGGTTTTGATAAATTTTTTGATGATGTTTAATGTTTGTATTATGAGTGTGTATTATAGGAAATTAGGGTTTTGATTTGTGGAATTTTAAATAAAACCGAATTGTTTTTTTTTTTAATTAAGGGGGGGGGGTGTTTTGTAAATTTGTGAACTGAAAGGTTATGCTGGAAACATTATCTAGACCTGGTTGGATTTCATAAAAATTTGGTATAAGGGTTAAATGTGTTAATTTTGTGATTAAAAAGATTAAAAATGGAATTATATATAATTATTAATTAGAATTGTATTTTATTTAAAATAGAGAGACCATTTTTGTAAATTCTGAAAACTCAGTGTCTAATCTATAAATAATTATATTGAGGGGCTAAGGGTGTCAATTTGATAATTAAATGGACTTCTATGTAATTTTGATAATTAAAAGGTTTAAATTGTAAATATGATAACTAGAGGGTAAATTGTAAATTGAGGGGTTAAGGATTTTAAATTGTAAATTGTAATTTAACTAGTTAATGGTTTAAATATGGTAAATTGATTAATTAAAGGCTTAATTTGTAACTTTTGGAAATCTAAGGGTGTGAATGTAATTGGCATATTTGACTTATTTGATCTGTATATATGTGTTATAATATGTATATTTTCACTTTTGACCCTTAACTTGTTTATTTGGCATATTTAAACCCTAACTATGGAAGTTATCATTATGAAACCCTAATCTCGGAAAACTCTTATAAATTGAAATCCTTAACTTATGAAATTCTGGAAACTTGTTAAAATGGTAAAAATAACTATATTAAATATGTCTATAATTCGAAACTTTCTAATTTTGGAAATCTGCTAATTATGAAACCTGCTATATTTGGAAAGTACTATTTATGGAAACTCTAAAATTGGAAACCTTCTAAATAAGGAAACTTACTAAAAATAGAAAGTCTTCTAAAGTGTTTGAACTACCTAAAACGTAAACTTACTAAATATGGAAAGTTACTAAAAATGGAAGGATAACTAAAAGAGGTAACTTATGTAAATTGAACTCTTCATAATTCGTATCCACTTTCTTCTAGGTCCGGTGAAGCAGGAGTGATCCATTCTTCTTTGTTTGATCTTAGCTTGTTTGTTTGACAAAGGTACAGATATTCCGCATTCTTTCAGCAAGAATGCACACTTTCTCTCTCTTGAATTTGTCTTTTATTTACTATCGTGTTATGATTCCGTTTGGTCTTAGTTATGATCCTTGGTACTTTGGCTTTGTGGTTGATGTGTTTCCGTTGGTATTTTGATCCTATTGATATTCGTTTGAACCCTTATGGTATGATATCGGTATAATCCGTTCGTTAACCTTTTGTGACCTTAGCACTTGGACCCTTTGAAACTTTGAAAGTTCTTTTGGGATATTTTAGCAGGATGTGAAAACCTTTTTTGTAATTATGATATGGAAACATTGTAAAGAGAAACCATTTTAAAACGATACTTCTAGCATGATTTAAGATCACTTTTATATGGGATTTTACAAATTCACGAAAACTACTTTTAAAGAATATCTTATGAAAACCTTCATTAAAGATCACTTTTATAAATGCCATCTTTTAGAAGATTCCTTTTAAATGAACCTTTGATAATAATCTTTTTATTTTGATTTTTACTACGAACCTTTAAAATAGTTGATATGATCCTTTGTTTAAAATTTCCACTATGACTCTTTCATTATGAACCATGGGATTTTGAATTTTGGGATGTCTTGAAGACTTAGAAGTTTTACTAAACTTTTACCTTGTTATACTGACCCCTCAGTTCGATGCTCCTTCAACAATAGTGTTATATTTTGTCTCTCTCGTAACTTATATCTCTATCTCTCTCTTTTGTGAACTTCTATCTTATTTGGACTCATGATATATTTCGGTCTCATAATTTTACCTCTAATATTGCATCTCTGACTTGATCCTCACCTATGTGGACCTTTGGTATATTTTGACCTTTGGGTACTTTTGGAAACTTTGGGATATGGAACTTTTGACATTGGCACTTATATGATAGGAACCTTGATATTGAAACTTCGTATTGAACCTTGATCATTTGACCATAATATTGATATTGACATTTGATTTGAACTCTGGTTACTTTTGACCCTTCAGTATTTACCAAGACATTATTATCTATTCTCAATTATGGGGGGTTGATAACGCTCTAATTATACATATTTATTCCATCAATTATATATCATTTATCTATTATATTGTATAGAATATCATGTTATTTGTGTAGAATTGGTACTAATCTAGTTGCAGGATAGAACGAGAGAAGAAAGTCAGAAATACCACCAAAAAGACGATTAAATGACATATATAAGAAAGGAGGGACTTGAAATGAAAATATAAAAGTATGAAAGACCCAAGTACGTCGGTCTTAGGACTGTGTGCGGCGTACTTGCTTGGCGGGTAAATGAAATTGAATATACGCGAAGTACGGTGCACTTACCTTGACAGTTACAAAACAGAGTTATTGTTTGCATTCATTGTGAGGCCGATCATTTGTCCTCATTTACTGAATATTGGAGTTGAATTAGGTCAAGATGAGCCTATAAAAGTAAAGGTACGAAGCAGAGAAAAAGGGGGCAACACTAACGAGAAGTAGGGAAAGTATACGAAGTGAGATTGGTGAACTCATACCAAGTTCACTATATCGGGTTCGAAGTTGTGATTCTATTGCTGTGACAGAGTGTAGGAGAACGAGCCTAGAGAGTTATCTCTGTAAAATCATTAGTTCTTTCGTTGTAATCACTTTGGTACACTTTTCTACTTTGTCGAATTGAATTATGAAGTTTATGAAATTCATGTTAAATGATATGTGTTTTGTGATTACAATAATGGAGTAGTCGTATACGTTTATTTGGGTGATATAGTTATATGGTTGTTTGCAATGTAATGTACGCTTGCTTTTGATACTATGCTTAAGTTTAATTGATGAGATTATGCTTGGATCATTGTTGAATGTTTGATGTATCTCTGTGGTAGAAGTAGGTCGAAAGGGTCTACCATTTTGGTATTATTTCACGGTGTTTGTCTATGGCAACTTGGTGTTAACCTTGTAGAAATTGGTCGACAAAACATTTACCAACCCATCCATAATCTTGTTTAATGTCTTATCTCATGTCTAACGAACTTGATGAGGAAATTGGCTTATGTATACTTCTGTTATGAACCATTCTTAATGCATTTGATATATTGAGAATCATAGGTCGAAAGGGTTTCTTAATATGTTGGATAGTTATAGGTACGCGTGTTAACCATGCATCTCTTGCTTATATATCTTGTTCATGATTGCTTGCTCATCATTTTCATGCTACTTCAATGTTTCTTAGCCTAAATAAACATAACTTTTGATCATATAAAACAATCAATCTAAATTGTTAGTCTTTGGATAAGTGACAATCTAGGGACTTTACTTTAACACAATTGCTAAGTTGGCTTTTCTACAATCTCTTGGGACGACATGATCTTACCTAAACCTTTACTATAAACGGGGTTTATACTTTACCCATATGTTTTATAAGTTAAGAAAAATGGTGAAATTTGTGGAAAACTAGAAGGGGGGGGGTTGAATAGTTTTACGTCTTTTTAATTTACAAAAACTTTGTTTATGAAAACACCAATTCAAACTTTATGTGTCACCAAGAAACTTGCACAATTATAAGCAATGATATCAACAAGTATATGATATGACAAATATGAAAGTAAGTAAATAAGTAAAAAGATAGAGTTGGAAAAATGGCACCGTGAGACAAAGGATTTATAGTGGTTCGGCTACGAATCTCCTCTTCGTCCTACTCCACTCCCCGAGCACCTAACTCGGGAGTTTTCTTCACTATGTCAACAAGCTCCCTTATGGCGGAGAAAACCTTACACAACTTTTGCTTACACCGGCTTAACGACACAAAGCTAAATGTCGGGTCCTAATAGTAGCTAGAACCAATCTCACAACACACCACAACTTCTCTTCTTCTTCACAACACAACTTCTTCTTCACTACACACCTTCTTCTTTTCACAACACAACTATTTCACTACTATACACTACTCACTACTTATTCTTCTTCACTACCCAACTCCTATTCACAACTAGCACTACTAAAACTACTTACAATAATCACAACACAACTACGCAAGTACTATACACAATATACACAATACTTCTTGAGCTTGAGATTGAAGGAGTATTCTTCTTTTGCACTTAGGATGATGATGGATGATGAGGGATTGAATCAATTGAAACAAGGATTAGTAATCTAATGATCAAAGGGTTTTGGAAGATTTTTAGATAGATTTTGGATCTGAAAATTTCGTGCAAAAGGTGAGGTAAAATACCAGATTTAAGGTGGCATTTATAGGGGAAAAATTCTGACAAAATTCTGACACAGGAGCGTGCCGGTCCCCTTAAAATTAAGGGGGCCGGCCTACTGTAACGGCCAGAAACTTTGTCTTTTGTGGGGAAAGTTTATTTGGTGAAAAACTTAACTGATTTTGGTTAAAAATTTGAATTCATATATTTAGTATGATTAAAACACTTTTCTTTATTACCAAAATTGTTTTTCAAAAATATATAATATGTTTATATAATTAAATAAACTTTGTATTAATTAATTAAATACCCCTTTGATCATGAGATGTATTAAGCACTTGTTTATTCATACCTTAAGTGATTAAGTTGGATATAGTGATATAAACTTGCTTAATACTTGTTTACGTAGTAATCTTACGTTTAATGATTTTACATTTGGTGATCATGCTTCAAAGATAAATAATTTCATACCTCTCGTTACTAACTTTGGAAAGTAGCAAAACGTTCAAGAGACATACGAAATCATTTATTCCCTAAAACGCCCCGGTTTTCCATTTTTTGATTATGTACATCATGCATTACACTACTTTAGCTTATGACGGTGTGCTTGACTTTCATTATCTTTCAATAACGATTAAGGGTCATAGAGCAAGAACACGATTCATAGAAAAGTGACCGATTGGATAAAATTCATCGTCCCTGATTTTTCACAAGTTCCCAAACTAAGTGCAAAAACGGATCATTGTTTAATTACAAGTTAGATGCCAACGCTACTCATGGAAGTTACTCGTGTACCGCTTGCTCCCATTTTCCTATTTTTGTATCTCATTATTTTATTTTTGTGAGAGAAATGAATTTCTTCATAAGCATCTCGTTTCATAGTTTTTAGTCCGATAAAGATACCATATTCATACGCTAAGTAGTTATCGATCTTCCCTTAAGAAGGTCTGCAAGAGAAATGTGGTCCACATCAAGGATATGGATACATACAAAGACTTTGGAATACATCAAAAATAGACATAAGTTGGCGAGTACATTTCACGTGCACCTCATGCGTCCGATCTAGGATCGTAACATGCACCTCACGCGCGACCAACTTTAGTCTTAACACTAGAACTCATGATCCATAAATCTTCAACATACATCCTTATTCTTTCTTTTCTTTTTCTTTTTCTTTTCTTGATACTTTTTTTTTCTTTTCTTTTTCATGCCTTAGTAACTTCTTGACTCCGAACCTTCACGGTTTCA